>VUQK01010473.1:0-13406 GCA_015106715.1 Bujurquina vittata | reverse complement strand
CCAGACTGTGTGATGAACTGCGCACACTTTTATTGTCCTTGTTTGTCACTCATTTTCCGAACCTGGCGTGTAGCGTCTACGTGAAGCGCAACATCCGCTAGCTCCGTCCGGTCACCGTGTGGGTTGTCTGGTCCCCTCCTCCCCCCGGTCTTCCGATTTCCAAGAAAAAATGTTTGCAATCAGGAGCCGCCTCCCGAACTGACCGGAAATGCAAACGTTTCTCAGCTGCATTAAACTTAAAGTAACGAGCTTGTTTTGAAAATGTAAGAAGTAAAAAGTACAGATACTTGTGTAAAAATGTAGGGAGTAAAAGTAAAAAGTAGTCATACAAATAAATACTCAAGTAAAGTACAGATACCTGAAAAATCTACTTAAGTACAGTAAAAAAGTATTTGTACTTCGTTACTGTCCACCTCTGGTAAGCCCTTAGTCACGCAGGCCTAAAGATCAGTCTGCAACCATCTGACAACCAGCACTCACGGGAAAAATATGTATTCCCCAACCGGGTTTGAATGTTTGCTGGCACAACGAGAGTTTTAATGCAGGTCCCTCTTTGTGAATGCCAGCAGCCTGCAGCACTTACACCAACCAGCCAGGGTTGCAGCTTCCTGTCTTGGTACACCTGTCAGCCAACACAGCCACATCCCTAACTTTGAGCCTTTAGGGCAGGGGTATTCAACTCCAGGCCTTGGGGGTTGGTGTCCTGCAGGTTTTAGATGAGCACCTGAGTTAAATATAGTCAGAGTCATTAGCAGGACTCTGGAGAACCTGACTGCATACTGAGGAGGTGATTCAGCCATTTGATTCAGGTGTGTTGGATCAGGGACACATCTAACACCAGCAGGTCACCCGCCCTCAAGGCCTGGAGTTGAATACCCCTGCTTTAGGGTTAAAGAAAATTGTAGTTGTTATGAAGGCAGAAACTATCTGAGGTCATAATCATTCTTATACCTTTATTTTTAATGCTGTAAGTTGGGCTTTTTAACAAAGGAGTCTGACTTTGATGTCGATTAATTTTTGGAGTTTATGGCATTTTCTTCTTTTTTTGTAGCGGGCAGCACTGATCACTGAATGGATGAACCTATAATTATAAAAACCTACGTAATCTAAGAAATCTCATCTGCTACATTTGGTTTTTTTTATATTTCGTCATAGAGCAGTGGCTTTACATACTGCGAGGTGCCGATAACCCTACAGATTGACATGCTTGTTTTGGTTTGTCTTGTGTCTAAATCTGTAATAAATTGATTTCATCATAGAGTAAGCACAGAGCTGAGCATTCACATGGCTGTTGAATGTGTCCCCATAGGTTTTTATAAACTGTTTGGAGCAGCTGAGCACTAAGACAGCTGGAGACATTGATACATCTCAGTAAGTATTTGTATGACCTTCTTTTTTGTCTCTTTGTGATTATTGTGCTTGGACAACATTTTAAAATCTCTCCCTTTTGTGCAGCAATATTTCAGTGGACCTGTCCTCTCCAGATCGGTTTACTGGCATTCAAGAGGGCTTTAGTCCAACATCTGTAAGCACGATATTCTTCTTCATAATTTTCTTTAAACTGTGTAGGGTTAATACACTTGAAAACCCACATGTGGCAACTGCCAGCAGAGCGTGGGCTCCCTCCTTTACACGGCTAGACAAACGTGTGTCACTCATGAACCACGAAATGTTATCAGTCTGTTTCCTGGTTGTGGACAAGAAGTAGAGACGTCCTTATTTCCTGTAATTTGTTTGAGAGGTTAGCGAAGGGGGTTAAGCGCAGGGGAGGAGGAGGAGGAGGAAGAAGAGCAGGGTGTAGAGTGCTTCTGGTAAGGGGAAATGGAGCAAGGTGCAGAAGGGGTTTCCCCAGCCTGAATATGCAGCCAGACTTGACTGAGAGCAGATGACCAGAGTTAAGACTGGTCTCAGTTTTTGTGAGATAGCAACCAGCACACACAAACGTGGACAGTGCCTCACTGCTGTTACTACACAGACATCAGTTTACTTCAGCCCACTACGCTCTTGTTTATAGCAGTCTTGGTTTGGTTATTTTGGAAAACAAACTTCTGCCAGTGATGACATAATTTGTGGGCGTCAGAATATCATTCTGACAGTGACTGTGTGCACGTGTTCAATTGGTTGTTAAAAATAAGGACATATTTTGGGAAGCAAAGCACATTCTGTTTGTAATAATGTCTCCAGAATTGTATGAGGATTCAGTGTTTGTCATAGGTTGAAAGTTAGGCGGTTTAGGTAAGGATGGAGTTTGACCACAGGCTGCTCTGCATGAGCGTCACGGTGGTCGGATATATGTTTACTATAAGAACGCTGCATATATTGTGCATGTTGTGAACATCAACTGTAGATAAAAGATGGGAGTAGGCACCATGACATCATCGATTCATGAGGTCCACTTGTGAAGCCTTGAATTGAGTGTTGCTCTTGGTGTTTTAAACTCTGTGTCAAGAGAATGGGGTGGATATCATGATGCTCATACGGTCCTGCCGTGTATTCTGCTTGTTTGTCCTTCAGCGCGCTAATGGGGACCAGAATACTCAAAACTCATTAGAAAAGCGTTTACTGAGGTCAGAGAGCAATCCAATTGATTTCTATACAATTGTAACCAGGCCTTCTGCAGGCCAGTAGAAACAATGCTGGTTTGAGGCGCTTCCATATACACCCTTCAGACCCGAAAGCGCCGTTCATCTGCAGTGTGTATTTTGGATCCAAGGTAGTAAGAGTATTCAAAATGATTAAACGTGTAAACATCAGATTTGTGTGTGTTTTTGTGTGTGTGTGTGTGTGTGTGTGTGTGTGTGTGTGTGTGTGTGTAGGAGCAGCGTCTGCTGATCATCCTGAGTAACTGCCAGTACCTGGAGAGACACACATTCCTGAACCTGGCTGATCACTTTGAAAAACATGGCTTCACAGGGACAGAGAAGATCACACGGGTCAGTGTCACAGACTGTGCATCTGTGCTTTCACATGAGGGTTCAGATGAAGGAAAGAGTTCTCACCTCTGCGGTGTTGGCAAGAAAAGTTTTGCGGTGTCATTAACAATAAAGCAGTCCCTTGGTCTCTTCTAAGCAAAGATATGACTGTTCTTTAAAAAAAAAATACAACAGAAAAAATAAAGGTCGTGGTCTTGGAAGCTCAGTTCTTCATTGTCACCCCCCCTTTTTTTCTTCTTCTTCACACATACACACTCATCCAGCTGCACACAATGACTAATGACTGAATCACAAAGCAAAGAAGCATTCTGTTGGTTTTCCAGTAAAAACTGTTTACAGCCACTTTCTTTGAAATATCATTTTTAAACCGATTCTCATGTCTCGTTTATATTTAGATAGGGTTGCATGGGTAACAGTTTGTCTAGATTGTAATCTTCAAATATTAAAATAGCTGTGAAAGCGAGTCTGAAGAATAAGAATTCCCACACGGCTCAGCTGCCATACAGTTGCCACCTCTTGCATTCGTACTGCAAAGAGTTAAAAACACAATAACCTCTCACTGAATTCATTTGAACTTAAAGCCTCTGAGGGCTGGCGCTCGTTTACGGCGATGCGAAATAGTTTAAAAAGATGCAAACAGCAAAAAAAATAAGTTCTAGACAAAGCAATGCAATAAAACACAATATATACATACAGTTTATTAAGGATGCAGGATTTCAATATGGACTGTAAATTAAAATTCCAAATTGATTTATTGCTGCAACGTTGTGTTCTTGACCTGCCAGGTAAGCGTGGACGCCATACGGGGGCTGGACCGAAAACTCTTTGAAGCCTACATCGAGAGACGAGCCGATCCGATCGCAGGCTCCCTGGAGCCCGGCATCTATGCCGGATATTTTGATTGGAGAGACTGCCAAACACCTACAGGTACCCTCTTACCCAGTACTGATATATGTTCTGGAAATCACCTGCAGCAACCACCACCTGACCCTGCTAGAATCATATTTAAGCCCCCTAACAGGGCTGTGGGATGAAAACTCAGTCTCTAGTGTCTAATCTGTGTTGCTGTGGTTCACATGTGTCATGTGTAAAGTACGGCTCTTTGATGGCTTACTGTAAATACCACTAAGATCATTCGATCCGTCTTCCCAAGGCCCTCGTGGCCTTTGTGTCTAGCTGTGGGTGTGCAGCGATATGTGTGTACATGAGTGTAGTTGGACTTCTTTGCTCACACAGTGCACGCCAAACCAGGTGAAGCTTGACTGTGAGTGTGTGGTCTACCTTAGCACAGGATGTGAAGCAACATGTCAGAGTGTGTGAGAGCTCCGCGAGCCCTTTCAGGTGGGCAGCAGTTCATAGCACGTTAGTTAATCTTGATGAAAGGTTGGAGCGTTGCTCTTGTTTGTTGCCGCCTCTGTGAGTTTGTGTGTTTGGAGTACATGTGAAAGAGGAACATTTTGGACAGCAAACCACAGTTCTAGGATATGATACTTTCACTTGGTGCATTTTTTTGTGTGGGATTCAAGTTTGTGTGTGGGGTGCTGCAAGGCATTAAGAATCCGGTTTCAGTACTTTCTTTCTGTTTTTACTTTTGACTGTTTCACTGTTAACTTAATGTTATATTTTAAGGCTGCCACACAGCACATCAGCTATGGCCTATTCTGCCCTGTATCCTCCTCACAGAAGAGGCTGCCAAACTGTGAGCTCCATCTGTTGGATTAATTGGATCTTTGGGTCATAATGAAACCATGTTAGTAGATTTCTAGTAGAAATCCAGATGTAGAGTTTATCAAACAGCCACTTATTTCACCATAGTGACGTAGCTCTACTGTGGATGTTGCTGTGACCTTAGAGAACGATGGTTTTATTTGGTGAAGAGAATTCACAGAAATGTTCACCTTTGCTCTCTCTGTGTAAAGACACAGTAAATGTGTGCACCCTCAAAATGCCATACAGGGATTCGGTCTGCAGCAGTGTTCAGGTGGGAGCAGCATTGGCCACCTGATTATTTAAAACATATGCGCACACATAAGTGAAGATGTATGTGCACGTGAAAGAAGGCCCACCCATGCTTTTTTTATTAAAAATAATAAACAGAATAAATGTTTACTGACAGTAAATAACTGTGCAATGATCAGCTGCTCTGTGGTAAGCTCTTCATCCCATAAATGGACTCCAGCACCCCCATCCTGGGCTGCAGCGGGTCACTGCAGTCCCTGTTCTGTTCTGCAGCCTTATTGAGGTCAGTGTAGTGATGGCTGATTTCCACCTGCTGCAGGTTCTGGATAAAATGGCCACACCCTGAACTTTCAAATGAAGAGAGAAATGAGTTTCCAGTAGGCTGTTCTGAGAGAGATGTACTGTTATGATTGTGGATGCTCATATAAGTTTCAAAGAACAAGGTCAACAATATGTACAGGTAGTTCATGTGAGGCAACAGCTTAGGCTTCAGGCTGCTCTAAACACTCAGTTTCACATAGTTTTTTTCTACTATTGCACTATATGATGTCAGTGAGAGCAGATGTCCCTAATATCATCATCCCAAGCACGCACATCTGGCTATGAGCAAAGAAGCCCCACCCGCCTGAAGGTTAAACCTTTTGTTTATGAGGGGCAACCAATCAGAAGAAAGCTGGCTTAAAGTGAAGGTGGAGGAAGCTAAAACTGTATGTTCTAGAGAATAAACTGAGGAGCAGGACTGTATAAGATGAATTAGGATTATTTTAAAGTGTGAATCATGCAAAGCTAGTCTAGTATACGCCCAGAGTAAGTTTATGAAGCTGGACGTGAGCATAATAGGTCCACAAACATGTCAGAGGTTTTCTGTTTCAAGTTTGCTTTCTATCTGGATCTTTGTTCACTTTGTGCCTTCTTCTTTCACAGGTGTGAGGAACTACCTGAAGGAAGCGCTGGTCAACATTATTGCAGTTCACGCTGAGGTGCTTAAACACCATCAGAACTCATCAACACTCATTTCTCAAACACTGGTTTTGCTGGGGGATTTTTGCCACTTCACCCTTGTTTCTATTTTTTTCCCCCCTTTCTGGGTCAGGTCTTCACCGTCTCTAAGGATCTGGTTCCTCGGGTTTTGTCTAGAATCGTTGAGTCCGTTGCGGACGAGATGTGCCGCCTTATGCAGTGTGTGTCGTCCTTCAGCAAAAACGGAGCCCTGCAGGTAGGTTCACACTCACACGCACATGCCTGCAGTCACAGAGCAGTTTCTCACTCATAGTAGGACCCTGACTCATAAGTCGACCACCACACTTGGGGGGGAATTACGTGCCATTTTTAATGAAGCTATATTTCAGTTCAAGATACCATCTGGTGTCAGTTGGTGATGATTACATGAGTTCATCTACATTGTTGCCCTTTTTCTGTAAACCCCCAAACCAGGCTCGACTTGAACTGTGCGCTCTGAGAGATGCCATAGCCACATACCTAAACGCTGACAGCGAGTAAGTACGACAAATGCAAGTCCACGCACAGAGACAGGAAGTCACACATATGTGCCTAATGATTTATGGCTGTGGATGTCACGGACATAAATCTTAGCAGTCGCACATCCCTCACTACAATCCCTATTTATGTTAGTTGGTGGGTTTTGGAAAGGAAGTGAAAGTAATCTGGTTCTGCTGTGTGCGTGCACTGTGTGTGCGTCTGTGTTCATGTATGATAGATCAGTGTGCCAGGATACACAGACACATACACAGACTCATCTTGAGCTGTATTTTCTAGTTTTCCAGTGTTCATAAATGGGCTCCTCCATGTAGCATTGTTAACTAAGCGTCTCACTTTTAGTTCCAGCTTCAAACTGGCTTTGGAGTCACTGCCACAGTTACATAGCGGCGCCGATAAGAAGTGAGTCTGATTCCGGTACATGTTACTAATTGAAGTGTCTGTGACCTTTTGGTATTTCCTTTTTGTGTTTTTTAATGTTAATCTTGAATTTCCATTTTTATCTCCAGGCTACTGGAAGAGCTGCTGAACAAGTTTAAGAGCAGCATGCAGCTCCAGCTCACCTGCTTCCAGCCCTCCTCTGTCCAGCCCGTCAAGAGATAAATCCACCCCACCTCCCAAAGCTGTGCTCTCTCTTTTCTATTAGCTAATGAACTTTAGCCATATCTCTTCAGTTATCACTTTTTTGTTTACTCATCACTTTCAATTTCTGGTTTACTCGATTAAATACAAGTGTGTGTTGGATCTGATCTTGAAGACACTAAATGAGTTGATTTCATTGTTACTGTGCAGGACAGTCCCTGTTATGTTGGGTATGCTAATTATGTACGGCCACTCACGTATGAACCGGCAGTGTGAGCAAGTGGCTCATGGGCTTGTTTCTAGAAAATTCAGGAGCAGTGGGATGTGAGCTGCAAACAAGCGGGAGTCCTCACTCACTGAAATATGTCTCACAATAACTAAACGTTGCTTTTGTGTACTGTGCCATCTGTGTTGCCCTATAAAATGAGATCAAGTACTCTGAACGTCTGATTTATTCTTTTACTCGTGCTATTTTACTAAAGTAAAGTCACATTACTTGCATGGTTTTCTTTAGCAGTCATGGACATGGAAGCGTCGCATCATTTGATTGGGGATAAAGTAGAGCCTGACTCTTCATACTTTATCTAACATTTAGTTCACATGGAGGTTTAGGTAAACGTAAGCCTTCAGCTCGGACTGCATCATCTTATTGTGACGTTCTTAATTTCTGCTGCAGAGTGTGTGAGCTGCAAACTCAGTGGGCTGAAGCTTAGTGCGGTCTGGAGAGGTTTCCTTTATTGTATTTACAATATGAGGCACCTTGAGGTGACTGTTGTGATTTGGTCCTATATAAATTGAATTGAATTTCCCTCAAATTCCTGATGATTATTGGCTGATTTGGAAATGGTAGATTGTCCTTATCGAGCACCAAATCCTTTTCTCCTTTGCACACAGCCTTACCGTCTCTCACACTTCACTGAAATCCAGTGCAGCTTTCAGTAAGTGCACGCAGAGAATCTTATTGTCATCTGTGGAAATCAGTGATGCAATTGTGAGTCAGTTATATTGATGCTTTTCTTCTAATAAAGTACCATCATTGGAATTTACCATCAACTCATCGTTTTTCTCGCCGCAGTGGACAGCTTACACAACAATGTCTCTTATTTAAGACAGCCGTAAAATGAAGTGTTTTAATCATAATGGCTGCCAGAAAACCCAACAATGGTCTGAGGTGTTTGGGTTTTTTCCTAAAGTGGTGCTGGGCATCATGGCTGCAAATCTCCACTTTGGTCATGTGCTTTGTTCAGATCCTGCTTTGCCAAACTGTTCCCTAAAGGTTGGGAGCATAAAATTGTTCAAAATGTCTCTGCTCTGGAGTCCAGTTCCACCTGATGCTTTGCATTGAGCTTGGTGATGTGAGGCTTGGATGCAGCTGCTCAGCCATGGAAACCTGAAGCTCTCTACTCTGTTCTTGAGCTGATCTGAAGGCCACGTGAAGATTAAAGGTGTGTAGCAGTTGATTCTGCAAAAAGTTTTCAACCTCTGCATCTGCTGACTCTGCTCTCGTTCCCCGTCACTTCCACTTTTATAATACCACTAACAGTTAACTTGAATATTTAGTAGTGACTGGACTTGTTGCACAGGTATCATCCTATCACGGCACCACGCTGGAACTCACTGAGAGCGAGCCATTCTTTCACTGATGTTTGTTGGAGCGGTCTGCATGCCGAGGTGCTGCTTTATACACCTGTGGAACTGAGTGGAACACCTGGATTCAATGATTTGGATGGTGAGTGAATACATTTGGTAGTATAGTGTGAGTGACTGAGGTTATTACTGTAGGTACTTTACCTTGAGGCGACTGTTGGGATTTGGTGCTTTATAAATAAACTGTAACTTAGCTGAAATGAAGTTTTATGCTGTCAGATCTTTTTTGTTTCTCAGCTTCCTTCACGAGCATCAAAACCTCTTCAGACAGCATATTGAGTGATGTCATAATCAGCAACTAATAATCAGCTTGAGATTTTTCTTTCCAAAGCAATCTTTAGTTTATCTTTAGCTGATTTCCGAATCTCTGCAGAAGTTTCGATTTACAAACCGCTGTTCTACGCATTTAATTCACAAAACAGTCCTTTGTCATCAGCAGTGCTTGCGGGAGTCTTGTTAGTAAAATATCCTCATTGGTCACTTTGTGAGGTTTTGAGGTTTCTGTCGTGATGTCATGCGCACATTTGTCCGCCATATTGAATGTGATGCAACCACCTAAGAAAAGGTTAGTATTCCCCCGCTGCTTAGCTTGGTTCCTGGATGTTGCTGGCTCCCTCTGGGTGAAATCGGTTGCAAAGAAGGCGTGGCACTAAAAACCTCCTAGTGATTGCTTTGGTTGCTTGCAGGTTTCCACAGTGGCCTGTAGTTTGTCTGCAAACACACTGGGACTGGGACCTTGTTCGCCGGAACCTACACTGTCACCATGATTGTCTCGTGTCCGAAATGGTCCTGAAGTTAGTGGTCACATCTGGACAATCTCAGTACCTGCTGTGTGGGATTTTCCCACCCAGGCCATTTCTGGGGTCCTCTGGGCGAAAATGCTCTGATAACGCCAGAACTCAGAGGCTGCTTTGAGCCTGTTGGAAGGCAACAGTAAATCAAACAACCACTCATTACAGCCAAAGTATGACGAAGAGCACAACACATCAAACATTCAGGCAGATGAGCTACATCATCTTCAACTGGTTTCTTGAACATGACAATGAGTTTGTTGTACTCAAATGGCACCAGACCTCACGTCTTTGGGATGTGGTGGTGCTACGGGAGATTCTCCTCATGGATGTGCAGCTGACAAATCTGCAGCAACCGTGTGGCGCTATCCTGCCAATATGGACCAAACTCTGTGAGGAATGTTTCCAGCACTGTGCCACAAAGACCTGAGGCAGCTCTGAAGGCAACGGACTAGCAAGGTGTACCTAATAAAGTGTCTGTTTAAAGTGTCTCTCTGTTCACAATGAACCTCTGCCACAGTAACATCAGGCTTTGCAGGGTACAGAATTTTCCGCTTACTTTGAGGTCTGTGAAAATGGAGCTGCAGTTTAACATCGAGAGTTTGAGCAATATTTCTGTTAAAACCCCTTTGAGTAAAACCTGAAAGTTTACATATTAATCACATCTCGGTTTTGTCATTTCAGAGCCACTGTGGCTGGTATTGAGAGAAAATCCTCAAAACTATGTCACTGTCAAAGTGTTTATGAAGCTCGCTGTGTTGTTGACACTGGCAGCCTTAAATCATTAAAAGCGACATGAGAGATAAGTTTGTAACGGTGCGACCACTATTTTTTCCTCCAAACGTGAAATATGATGACTGTACAAATGTAGTCATTAAACTTATCTGATCCAAGCGTCACACTCAGTAGTGGAAATTCTAGCTAAGGCACGCTCGCAGACAGTTGGTTTGTCTGCACCTCAGTTCGATGGCGGGTTTGAGCGATTCATCTCAGGAGCTCCGGCTCACCGGTTCACTCATTCTGTCTGGCATGTCAGCGTCTAGATCTCGGGGAGGAGAGTGAGCGCAGGGCGTGTGCAGGGTGGGGACGGAGAGGGCCGTTACTCAGGGGGCAGCAAAGCACAAGAGCTGCATCCCAGAGGAAGACGGTGACAACAGAAAGTGTGGTTCTGTTTGTGGGTGTAGGGACTCGGTGAGCGGTTGTGGTCGGTCCTGTCACCTGGGCGAACACGCCCATGGCTCACATGAGAAAGTTTGACAGGACACAAAGGGTTAACCGAGGACACGGTGCAGATTTGCTGTTGTTTTCTTGCAGGAGATGACCCATTAAATTTCAGCTTTTGAATGTGCAAACCACACCTGTGCGTTTTTGTCTGCGTTTGTAGACCTCAGACTTTTTTCTGACTTGGTTTCCCATCTACAAGAAGGGGAAAGCCGTGCAGAGCAGGCAAGGCTTGTTTTGATTCTCTGCGTGCTAAACTTAGCTCTCTGCCTCCCACGGATTCATTCACAAAATAAGTTCAAAACCCCAAAACCTTATCCGCTCTCCACCAGCTCTCTGTTTACAGTAACAGAGGTGAGAACGGGGAGTTTTTTTTTTCTTTCTTCTTTATTTTTATTCATCACTATTGTGTTCCATTCAGGACATGTTTTATCTGCAGTTTTCTTTGCTGTGAGTGGGTAAATAAAAGGATGGAGAAATCTGACGCATCACAGAAAAGTTGTCCCCTTCGTTCTACCTGTTTTTAACACAGATGTTGTGCAGCTGGGCTCATTTTTTAAAAAAGAGTGGCAGTAATTGCCAAGATTAGCAACAAACAACACACACTGGAAATGTGTGGCATTTAAATGGGTGTTTTTTTTTTGTCTCTGCTAAAGATTGATAGGATACAATTAGTGTTGTAATTGTAATGTTGGCCCAAGTGCTGCATGATATTAGGCAAAATGTGATGCGGTATCACAAGTTCAGTCCATCAGTAAATCTTAACAGTTATTGGTCCTATTTTTCAGATTTAGTCACTTTTTAACTTTCAGGCTCGAATTCTTACTTTTTATAGAACAAGGCATTTTTTCATATCATCAGTAAATCCCACATAAGCACGATATTAAAACAATTCTTCATTCATTATAATGGGGACTGAAGCACATGTTTGGCTGCTCTGGAGCATTCAGGTGTTTTAAAACAGTACCAAAAATCTTCCCAAGAGTGGACGTCCCAGCTAATTCAGTCAGACCGTGCAGTGACAAAAACAGCCCAAGTGCTCCATCTCAGACTCTACAGGCCTCAGTTTAAAGTTCCTGACAGCACAATCAGACAAAAGACTGAACACGTGTGGCTTGTTTGGAAGGGTCTCCAGAAGGACACGACTTCGGTCTGCAGAGCTGCGTCTGAACAAACAAGACTTGTGGGACAATGTAGTTTGGACGGGCAACACCACAGTGGAGATGTTTGGCTCATCGGCACTACCGCCTCAGAGCAGCTGTAAAGCACGGTGGAGGAGGGGTGATGACCCGGGCACCTTCCCGTCGACCATGAGCTCCTCTGCGTGTCAAAGTATTCTAGAGTCAAATGTGAGGCCATCTAAGCAGTAGGAAGACGTGACCTCGGGGCCATTTTTGACTATTTTGTTTATTAAGCTGCACATAAGCTCCTGAAAGCCTCACTGGGCATTTGCTTTGAAAATCAGCTTTCTGAATCGTTTTTCAGAAGGAGCCGACGGCATCTCCCTTTCTTCACTGCTCGTCTTCTAAATCATTTTGCGGCAGTTACAGAAATATTGTCGTGGGGTTTTATGGTTGTTTTCCATGAAAGTGGAAACAGACTCTAATCTGTGAGCAGAAGCCAGGAAGGCTTTCTCTCGAGCGCTGCACGGAAAACCGACCTCTTCCTCTCTCTCCGCCCCCCTTGATGTCATCACATTGTTTGTGATAACCAAGTGTTTGATTAACCAGTCACATCCTGCATGTGAACCACATTTCCTGTTCAGACACTCACGCGTAGTGCTGATGTTACCGTAGAGCTCGCACAGTTATGAACACATCTTGTCACTCATGTTTTAGTTATTTATTTATTTATTTTTTTAAGGAAATGACACTTTAAAAAAAATTTAAAAAATCAAATGCCGAGTTGAACTTTCTCAGATCTGCTGTGTGACATTTACATTTAACATAAGTATTTGATACAAAATTGAGTTAAAAAAGCTTATCTAAAATCAGCTCCCTGAGTTTCTCTCACACCCATGCACACTCATACCCACCCGCGCACACACACACACACACAGCCAGGCACAAGACTCCATTCATAATTTACTAAATGATGGTGATAGTGTCTCCTAACAGAAATTTATTTACAAGGAAAAATGGTTTTTTTGTTCTATTCTTTTTCTTCACTTTCTTGCAGATTTCCAGCTGAGAAGAGTGATGCCAGCTTAACTTAACCTGGCACAAGGTCCTGAAATGCCTGCATGGTTCTGTCCAAATATAAAATTAGCTTCTTACTAATTTGAACATCATATCTCATCAGTGTTTGGCAATTTCCACTTTTACAGCATTAAACAGCGTTAAATATTGACCCTCTACAGCTGGCAGACATTAGCATTCCCCGCCAGAAAGGTGAGTCGCTGCTTCAGTTTTAATACTGACTAAAAATGATAAAACACGTTTGTTTTAGAAAGTACCCAAAGGTGCGTTTGGTTGGTTTCAGACATTTTTTTCGACACTAAGCTAAGCTAGGCTAAGCTTAGTGCACCAGCTACTAGTCACGGCCTGGATTTGATTGGTTTGTTAAAGGCATTGAGCTGGTAATGTATCCCCTGGCACGAAAAGTGATTAAGTACATTTCCCTAAACATGGGACAGTTTTTTAAGGCACTTTTTTTTTTTTTTTTTTTTTGTGTTTTTTTTTTTTTTTTTTTTTTTTTTTTTTTTTTTTTTGTTCCACATTTTCTTATATTACTTTCAGCTCTGTTTTTTTTTTTTTTTTTTTTTTATTTTTATAGA
>VUQK01010472.1:57299-74065 GCA_015106715.1 Bujurquina vittata | reverse complement strand
AGTCCAGCATTTCCAGTAATCAGTCATCTGTAACGGGAAATGCTGGACTTGGTGTTTGTGCTCGGCTTAAAAACTGTCCCTCCTTTAAATGGTCATTGCCTCTTGGAAGTCTTTTAAATTTAGGGGGCTTTTTTTGTTTGTTTGTTTGTTTTTAATTCAGTGACACCTGAGAGGTAGTTACAATGGGGGTAAACAAGGGCGACACATGTCCTTTAAAGGATACAGTCATAAGAGATGATGTGATGTGCCGAGTCGTCCTTTTTTCTTCATCATCTCAAATGGCTGCTGTTTGTGTTCCTCCTCTCACTTCTCCATCTCTTGCCCTCCTAAAACACGAGGCAATGGTATTTCTTTCTCATGTCTTACAGGTTGGCATTTAAGTTTTTAAGTGAGCAGTCTGATTATTTAATTTTTTTTTGTTTGAATTTAACAGAAGTGTCACATTACAATGTTTTTGTTTTTGTTTTTTTAAGCATGTTAATAATCCTCAAATTCCAAACAATGTAATAGTCAATTAAAAACAAAAGTTAAAAAAAAAAACCTCCAGTGTTCACAATTTTAGTTTCCATTAAAATGTCAAATTTTCATGAAAGCAGTGTTTGTGGGTGTTTTTATTTTTGTTTGCAAACTGACACTGTGTTTCCTGTGACAAATTATCTTAACCTCATGTACTACTACAGACACGTTGCAAATCCTAAATCCCATTATCCAATTTAACCCACAGATCAGCTTCAAGGCTCCTGTTTGGCTCTTGTGGGCGTGGACTAAACACCGCTTTAAAGTAACAGGGTTCTCTGGTCATTGAAAGGCGAGCCATTGAGAACAGCAGTAACGCAGGGCTCACAGCTTCTGTCAGATGTTCAGCAGTCCTAGAATTAGATAAAGTACTTTTTGAGGAACTTGGAGAATTTCCGTGGTGTTATAACTCACTGTTCACTTTATTAGGTGCACCTCGCTAGTACTGTGGTGCACCCTTGTCTTAATTCTTTGTGGCATAGATTCAACAAGGTGCTGGAAACATTTCTGAGATCTTGAACCATATTGACATGATGGCATCGCGCACATACGTGACCCTCCTGTTCTCCCAAAGTGGGCCAAGAAAACATCTCGCTTTTACTACCTCGTACCACGCCTGAACAAGGCAGGATGCATCCATACTTTGCGGTTAATGCCTCAAACCTCACCATCCAGAAACTGACTCATCAGACCAGGGAAGGTTTTTTTTTCCCCCCTCAATCTTCTGTCCAGTTTTGGTGAGCCCATGTGACCACACTGGAAACTGTAACCAATCTGCTTCAAGGTTTGATGTGTTCAGCGATGCTCCTCTGTGTATCCTGGTTGGAACAAGTGGTTTTTTGCGTTACTGTTGCCTTCCTATTTGATGCAGTCTGGCCATTCTCCTCTGACCTCTGACCTCAACAAAGCATTTTTGCACAGAAAACTGCCTCTCACTGAATATTTTCTCATTTTCAGACTTTCTCTGTAAACCCTAGAGATGATTGTGTGGGAAAATACTAGCAGTTTGTGAAATACTCAGACCAGCCTGTCTAGCACCAACAAACAGGCCACAGTCAAAGTTGCTTAAATCACCTTTCTGCTTGGATCATGTCTACGTGCCTAAATGGATGGAGTTACTGTCACATTATTGGATGATTAGGTTTTTATACATGGTACTTCATGTTGAAGGAAGGTGATAGATTTATTGAAAAAATATTTAGCTCATCACGATAATCCAAATTCCATTAGCTAATAAGCTGAAACAATCACCTTTTTATTGAATCATGTTGGTCTATAATCGAGTCCATATCTCAAAATGTGCTTTCAGTCTTTTCACTTTGTACTTAGTACAAAAAAAAGATTTGTCTTTCAGAATTGCAATGAAATTCTTAAACGTATAAAGCAGTCATTAATCTTCACTTGATTAAATGGACTGTAACATTGTTTCACCTTGGTTTAGTTATAAAATGTTTCCTACCAGCACTCTCTTATTTATATTTCTCTATATAGTTTGCTTGGAAAATTAAAAATGGGTGCAGAACTTTATTGACGTGTGCAAAACATACCTGGAAATACAGTTTAAAGCAAGAACAGTTTGTATGATTCTAATGAGCTTGAAAGTGGATATTTGGACCGACCACCTTTATTCTTGATTTAGTCTGAACTCTCAGGCAGCTTTCTTGTAATTTCTTTAAGCAGTCTTCAGAAATAGTACTCTGGGCTTCCTGAAGGACGTTCAAAGCTCTTTAGATTTTGGCTGTTTTTTTAATTACATTGTGTCAGGATGATCCCACACTGCTTTAATAATGCTGAGGTCCGGGTTCGGGGGAGGCCAATCCATGACTGACCGAGTTCCATTGTCTGTTCTTCTATCCAGGTATGCGTTTTTACTGCGTCGGCAGTGTGTTTGGGATCATTGCCATGCTGATGGTATTGCATGGTGGATCAAAATCTGATAGTATGTTTCTGCATTCATAATTCCATCAAGCTTCCCAACCCCACTGAGTGAAACGCAGCCCCAAACCATGACCGAGCCTCCGCCGTGTTTCTAGATGGCTGCAGGCACTCACTATTGTAGCTCTCTCCTGCTGCTAGTAACAAAGTGCTTAAAGATACAATTTTAAGTTGCTGCAAATGAACTAGTACAGTACATGATGTCAGTGAAATCAGCTTCAACAGCAACATGTATTAAACTGTTCTAGGAATTTAACCTAGAACAGTTTAATACTGTTCACCTGTGCTTAAAAGTCCTGCTCTGACAACAGCAGCATAATGTTGTTGTTCTTTTCCTCAAGTGAGAGATGTGCGTGCTGCTTCCACCACCTTGTTTCCAGTGAAATTAGATCAGACCGTTTCACACACAGGGGCTGCTGGGAGGTATTTCAGATCTTATACACTGGTTCCTCTTGTATCTGCATTTGGATGGAAATGTGGTTTCACAAGGCAAAATGAAACGTAGGCCATGTGGACAAGAGACAGCAATAAATGGCTCTGGATCATTTGTTCAGTATTATGAGGGGAAGTATTTGAGTAGTCAGCACTGGGGGGATAACTTTGGAGACAGGAAAATCTCAAGTAAATTAAAAAGGAAAGTTGTGCAACTTTGCAAAGTTCCATGCAACCATCTCTTCAGCTGCCAGCAGCAGCAATAGAAAGTGCAAATCAAACGGGAAGCTTTCCAGGACCAACAGACATCTGCTTCTTCTGACAGCATATGTTAGGAAACGCTCCCGCTCAGTGTGCTTCACAGTCACTCTGTTTAGCAAGGACAGCATTAGTGGAATCCATGTGGTCTTAATGAGCTCAGCTTGATCAAAAGGTCTGGGGCCCTGCATCATCATCATCATCATCATCATCATCATCATCGTCAGTGAGCAGAGCTGCTGATTGTTGTTCAAAGACGCCCCCTTGTGGAAAAAGGATTAGCACACATGGAGTCGAAACAGAACTGCAAAAGATGGTTTAAATCGCCTCGATTTTATGAACAGAGGCTGTGCAGCTCAGCTTCTGCAGCTCTTTTTTTGTAAAATAAAAAAAAGAAAAATGCAACAAAATCTCAATTTTGACCTCTTATGTGTTTTTTTTATACATTTGTAACAAATTTCTCCAATGTTCAGTTGATTCCTGGATGCTACAGACTGTTTTTGCACAAATATATAATCTATGTAAATATTGCTTGATTCACTTTATTAAGTAGCTTTCTAAATTTTTTTGAAAGCTCCTGGAGACCTTTGCACGGCGCTGTAGTTTGAAATGTTTTTGGTAACTGTTACACAGAGTTAAATCTAGAAGTTCTTCAAGTGCTGCGATGACCCTGGAAGCTGTTGACGCTGCAGGTGGTGTATTTTCACCACAAACGCGTGCACACACATTTTTCCACTCTGTCCATAGAATTGAACCGGTGTTTACTGCCACCCCTTCAATTTCACCTTGATTACTGTGCACTTCATGGAGGCTACATGGGGCTTGATGGTTAGTCTACTGGTGCTCAGAGAGATTGTCTAGTGGTCCAGAAGGTCACTAAAAGGTTTGATCTTTCTATCAACAATTCATCTGCGCTGAGGTGTTTGTGAACTAGACGCCGAACATATTCTCACCTCAGGACTGCTGTAAAAAGGATGAGCTCAGTGACCTTTTGTAAAAAAAAAAAAAAGAAAAGAAAAAGAGAAAAGAAAAAGAAAGCAGCTTTATTTCAACTCTGTGATCGAAGAGTACAGAAGCATTAGCAACATGTTGTTGTTAGTGTAAAGGCTCTTAAAGGTTCTTTACATCTAAAACGTCTATGGCGTTGAAGAGATGTCAACTTAAGCTGAAATAGGGCTTGGTGTACTTTTGTTTAATACCAATTTGTACCACAAGATGGTGTGGTGAGTCAGTGTGTAACATTTATTCATCAAGTCATTAAGAACACATTATTTACAACAGAGCAAGCAGAAGACAACGCAGCTTAAAGGTACGAGGAAAGGGTGGAGAAAGAAACCTCAAAGTTCAACGTTCTGCGGCACATTTCCAGAGACATTTCAACATCCCCGCTGGTGACACGCTGCCCCCTGGTGGTGAATGTTTTTGTTCAATTTTGCAGAAGGTAATTACAAAAAATACCTTTTAAACATCAACCGTATTTTCAGAAAATGATCCTCATGGCAGTTTTCCTTTGACCCACAACATGAAGGATTTGATCTAAAACACATCTTTGCTTGAACGGCGCTTTGAAAAATCCGTCTGCTCTATGACTGAGAATGTTAAATGTGTCAGGTTCTCTAATGCTGTGTGTAATTGTATATTTATTACCCTCATTTAGACCTTATATTTATGAAAAATGGTTATATAATGCATGATTTTGCCCCGCCGTTGCTTCTGGTTTGGTTTTGTAAGTTACTACAGCAGAAGTGAGATTTATGACATTTCTCCGCCACATCAGTCAAGGGCTGCTTCATAGAGCCATTTTTCTATTGAGAGCCCTCACACGTTTAGACGGGTCCTTACATGCTGTTCATTCTTGATAGGGACAGGAACCAGAGGCAGTGTATCATCTGAGTGCATCTCCCGCTTTCTTGTACGAATATATCAGCGCTGACCAGACAGTCCCTGACATTTAGTGATCTGTGATGATCAGCATAAACCTTAAATTATCCAATGTCTGCCTGAAGTGCTTTCAAAAGTTTGCCACTGATCTGATGTACATCATGGTTCAAAGAACAACTACTGCAGGCCCAGTCCCAGTGTTCACCCTGAACCCTCACAGAGTTTAATTAACATTACCAGTGTGCTCACTGTGAATGTGCAGCAGTGCAGGAAGCTGCAAGTGCTCAAATGATTTGGGAGTAAAGTGCATGGCTCATATTTTCTATAGCTCACTCAGGATAAAAACTCTTTCTATGATTTTATTTCACTGTGCTTGAGAGCTGTGTCATACTTGAAAGGCGTGTGATTAATGGGCAACCCGCTCTATGGCCACCAGCATATTTTCATATTGCATAGAACATTGTTATTCAAAATAAGGGATAATAGAGCTTCATGTGCAACAAAGACGCACTCCTCTGGCGCTGAGTTCAAATGCGTCACCTAGATACGTCCCCAGAGCATAAAGAACTCTCCAGGTAGCAAATAAGCTACTTCACTGACACTCTGAACCTGCTGTAAAGAGACCAGGAGCCTACAGCTACGCTAGCGGCTCTGTGAGGCTTTAGTTAGGCGCAGTGGGGCTTTGAACTAAATGCTAACATGCTTATGTTCAGCAGCTGTGCACTATAGCTTAGCATGATTCAAAGGGCTGGCATATACAGTATCAAACTTACTTTACTTAATGGGCCACTTTATCTTTTAGTGTAAATAAATGCGAGCACATTATGAAAAACAAAGAAAGGTGATATGGAGCTTGAAACGTCTCAAAAAAATAATCTCTCCTTTGTTTTGTTTTTACATTCAGTGTGTTCATTATGGGGGCAGCACAGTAGTGTTGTGTTTACTGTCACAGCAACAGTGTTCTGGGTTTGGGATCACCTGCTCAGGTCTGTCTGTAGATGTTGCATGTTCTGTGCGCAGTAATAGTGTTGTATGAGTATGTATGGGTTTGAATGGTCAGGTTACAAAAGCACTGTATAAATGCTTCCCTGTTACACAGAAACAGCTCCTTGTCTTATTTCAGCGTCCTGTGGCAAGCCACTGGTAATGTCGTCAGAAGGAACGCTCTAAAAGGGATTCAGGCCTCTGGCTTAGGTAAAATTAGCACAGCCGACGCCACCACTTTCACGATGTGATCCATTCCCAACAACTTGCAAGACAGTGCCTGCTGGTGCAAACGTCCAACATGTCCACCCTCTCTGCACTTCTGGTTATGGTTTGGAGGCTGCACGCGTGACATCCCTGATTTAGATATGTCTGTTATGCTCGTTTAGGACATAACAGAGAAGGGAGAGCCCAAGTAAAAATGTATTATTCAGACTTAAAGAAGAGGTAGTTGCTGACCTATAAGCTATACGTGGCTTAAACTGGGAGTAACTACAATGCAAACCAAAGTAAATGGAAACCAAGCTGGATGCCTGAAAGGCACCAGCCTATCTTGGAAGCGTGTATAGATTCCCAAGCAGGTGAGGTCATTTCTTTTATTAGATGGAAGGCGCCGGTAACAAGGACCTACAACCAATCAAGGCCAAAAGCCCTCACAAATTAAAAGAAATAAAATAAAAGAAGCTGGAGGCGATATTTTAAAATTTAGGAGGAACACAAACCAAAAAATGGATTAAATTGTGTTATTTCTTAATACTGACACAGACAATGAACACACCCTCGCACAATATATAGTGCCTGTAATGTAAAAGGGCTCGAAGACTCGGTGCTGAAGAGGCTTCATACATGCCTGCCCTTATTATGACTCATTGAAGTGATTATGCAGCGGGCTGTCATCATTCATCACAAAGCCGTCCACATGCTCAGCGATCTCCACAATGTACAGCATGCCTGCCCCCCAGCACCCCCCAGGCCCCCTTCAAGTGTGGCCATCAGTTAACTGTGCATATAATCCCACAAGCCTGATCATTCATTTCCTGTTTACTCACACTCCTCAGCGTCCACTCTCCTTGCCACTTGTACATGAGTGTGAGGAAGATGGAGTAAGTTACAAAGGACTGGAAATCCATATATGGAGGCAGACTGTGTGACACAGGTGTCAGATTGGAATCAGACATGACTCAGTCCAGCTGCACCGACGGAACACGACAGCAGCAGCGTGCCCACGTGATCCGAGCGACAGCGTTGCCTCCAAAAAAATAAAAAAAATAAAATGCAGCTGCTGATTTCTTTCAGGTCATCTCTAATATTCTCTCAGCAAAATGCTGCATATTGTTTGCATCTAGGTGGAATTAAGCTTTGTGTGCTACTGTTCTGGTGTGAAGGGGGGTGGGGGGCATTTTGTGTGATATGGGCCATTGACTGCTTTTCCATAGCTCAGGAACAATAATGAGATTTTTTTTTCCCCCAGAATATCAGTGCCACCATTCAGCGCGCTGATTGTGTTTATGAAATTGTGCATACATCTCTCAATGCTGGAGCATGGGATGGGAAAGCTATTTTCAAAACATTAGCAAATTGTTTTCTGTTATTGTGCAGAGATTGATAAGAGCATGCATCGACCACACACACACGCACGCACACACACACACACACACACACACACACACACACACACAGAGGAAGAAACACATAAAAAGCTAGAGACGGCTGCGATGACTTGGATTTACTCTATAATGTATTACCATGACTTCATACTGCTGTTAAACTGTAACTACAATAAATCCAATTGGTGCTTTGCGCTGCTGTAGGTGTTTTCCTCTGCTAAAAAGCCGTCTGAGGATGTCGCAAGAATCCAGTTTATTTATTATTACTTGTATTACTGCATTACCTGCTGGTGACAAATGTTCCTGATGAGATAGGAAAATGACCTTGAGCGTGACCTTGTCTTCAAATCTCTGACATTTCTCCTCAGCAGATATTGAGACAAATTGCTTGAGATTTCACACAAATCAATTTGATCTGATTACGAACCTCTGCACGCCAGCTTTAACCAATGAAAATGCTTTTGCTCCTGCTCGTGCACGGCGGGTTACAGTTCTCATTAGTGCTCCCGGCAGCTTCAGAGGCAGCAAAACTGATTTTTTTTTGGAGCTTTTCGTTGCATTAAAATGACATGGAGATTCTTTTATCAGAACAGCGATACTTTGTAGATGTGTTTTTTGATGATACCATATCACATCTGGAATGCACTGCGCTGCGATATGGCCGTCTGCCGACAGTGGCTCTGGACATCAAACGCTGCCATTTTGATGGCAATTTTTCTGACAGCAAATAAGGCCGTTAAACTCGTCAATTTCTTACTTTGAGAAGACGTCACATAAGGATATGCAGACGAGCGGGAGCTTCAGTGCAAGCAAATCAAAATTAAAACACATCACAGAATTCAGCATTTTCAGCTGTGGTACCTGGCATCTTCCCAAACCTCCAAACACAGATGCAAACACTTTATTCTTATCTTTATTTAAAGATGCACAATGTGCTCTCAGCAGCTAGTCTATTAGATACACCTTGATCGTACTGGGTTGGACCTGCTTTTGCCTTTAGAACCGGAGGGATCCAAGATGTTTATGCCAAATTCTAACCAACCATCCGAATGTCGCATCAGGAAGCAGACTCATCAGAGCAGGCAGAATTTTTCCAGAGCCTGTGTGAATGGTAGCTTCAGTTTCCTGTTCTTAGCTGACAGGAGTGGCACTTGGTGTGCTCTTCTGTATGCTCTTCTGCTGCTGCTTAAAGGTTTGTCGGGTTTCAGAGATCTCTAGCCTCAGTCGTAGTGAGTGGTTATTTCAGGGCTCCAGCCATTCTCCTCTGACCTCTGACATCAACAAGGTCTTTTCACCCAGAGAGCTGCAGCCCACTGGATATTTTCTCTTTGTCAGACCATTCTCTGTAAACCGTAGAGATGGTTGTGCAGGGAGGTCCCAGCACATCAGCTCATCTGCAACTAACAACCATAACACATTTAAAGCCACTTAAATCAGCTTTCTTCCCCATTCTGATGCTCGGGTTGAACTCAAGCAGGTTGCCTTGATGCATTAAGCCACGTGATTGGACAATTAGATATCTGTGTTAATTAATACTAATTAATAGTTGAATGAGTGTACCTAATAAAGTGGCAGTTAATTACATGTGATCATTGTAATGTAAGGGAAAATGTGGGAGTCTAACTAATTTACTATAAGAATATCAGCTTTATTTGGCCTCCTGAGCTTTTGGACCTATATAGTCATAGTTTAAAGGGAAAAGCGACCTATAAAGTTACTGAAATCTCAGGTCGTGGAGGCATATTCTTTCCAACAGCACATTTTGCAGCACCCAGCTTAGGAATCATTAATCCATTGGTAATGATCCCATCAACACCAGTTCTTCTTTCCCCCTCCCTTGACACTTACTTTGTATTTTCACTCTGTCCTCCAGTGATAATTGTCACTCTCGCCTGCTTCTACAGTCTGCTGCTCACTAGTTTGCTCTAAGGCAACTATTGATTCTGGAGCATCATCAGATCCATGAAGACAATGATGATGAACAATGAACAGACAGCTGCATCCTCTGTGGTCGGGGGCCAAAACTGATGGCCTTTGTAAGCATGTAATGCTTCATCTGGTGGATAATATGAGAGAAAATGGGGGCACAATATGTGAATTTTCTGAGTCACTTAGCTCATGGTGTCCGCCGCTTTTCATGCTGCCGACTATGTACGGCTCTCAAATTACACAGGCTGTAATGACTGAAAATAGACTGGACACAGTGTCTTTTCTCACCTGTAAGAATTCAAATGAACATACTTGAGAGAAAATGATTATAGATTAGTATTTTTTTAAAAACATTCCAGTAATTCAGCAGCTCTTTGGCAACATATAAAAGAAATGAGATACGCTAGAAGTAGACAAAACAATGCTGTTGTATTAATGAGGTGATACAAATGCTGTCAGAACCTTCATCAGGTAGAACAGCAGTGTGATAATCCTTACCCTCACATCAAATTGTAATTAGCATAACTTATATTAGGGTAATAATTAACATATGAAAGTAATGAGATTACAGTTATGGCATCTGATGCCGTTTTTAAAGCACAACTGTGCTGATCCAGTTATTCGTGCCATCGACATAATTTAATAGGCTGCCAGCTGTGAAAACCACATCCTGATCTATTGGGTTATGATCATTTTGAGGTGTTATTTAAAACTTAGGAGACTCTCACATGTACTGTAATGATATATGACTGAGGATGGGGGGGTCACATGGAAAGTCATCTTGTAGAAAGCTCAGCAGTGTTACACAGTGTTTGTTTCTTAAACAATCCACGAGCCGGTGTCACACACGGCGCCACCTGTGCTCTTGGCTTCAGACGTTTGCCATTCCCAGAAGGTCATTTGGTTAATGCATATTTGAGTTTTCATGGACTCTTAACTAGTTTTTAATCAGCAATTATTAGCGAATTGGAAGGCTGTGCAGGCACATGACTCTCTGCTGGCGGGAGAGTGCCCATCAATGTCACGTCAATTTCCATGCCAAAGGCTACATTAGGCCTGGAGTCTGGGAGGAAACAGCCACCTGAGTGCCTCATCTCCCCATCCACAGCAGTCTTCTCATCAACTATTGACTCTATTACACAGCACTGTCAAAAAAATTTTCCGCTTCAAAAGAGGAGCAACCATTACATGGCTGTGTGGGGAGATAATTTAGTGATGCACATAAAATTAAGTGCATATCCATTGAACATTGCTCATTATTGCACTTGAATTCCTACAATGCCAGGCTTGTGTGAGGATCCTGGATGCTTCCCAACCTTTCATTGCGTTCCCATTTTCAAGGTATAAACACAACTTGATGATTTAGGCTGATGTACTACATAAATAGCTGTCATTTCCATCTATAGCTAACCTACCTGTAATTGGCAATTAAACATTGCCAGCATCTCAGACTAGCTCTTAATTACCGTTAATAAGTGCTGAGGGGCTCTGAGGTGTCCTCGCAGGCTTGGGGATGAGGATGGGGGATGTGAATCTCCTGCAGCACCACATCACGGCATGAATATGCATGGCTGAAAGGTGTTCTTCCGCTCTCTCTCTCCTCTGCTTTTCAGGCACACGGAGGTGGCAACAGACCACCTCTTGAACTTCTTCATTACACCTCCACAGCGACCTCAGCGCCGTCGCTGCTGTTGCCATGCTGCATCCTCGCAATGGCATTTCCGCATGCTGCGGCTTGTTTGTGTTTGCCAGGAGCTGTCACATTCAGCCTGTTAGTACTGGCCCATGGGAAATTTACACAGAGCAACTGGTATGAGGCGAGGCCGTCAAATGAGCCTGTGACATGCTGCTGTATGCCCACATATTTGCCATGATGTGTGTTTGTGTCTTTGTTTGCATGCTGACAATCTAGGGTTTTAGTCAGTTTTACATTTTAGTGCCTCTGGTCAAATGCAATTTTTTTTAATGTGTATATATATATATATATATATATATATATATATATATATATATATATGGATGTAAAATATTGGGAAAAGTGGGCTGTTTAATGTTTGTGGCCTTTAAAGCAGATAGTTACCCTTTCAAAAAGAAGTACAGGTGATACATTTTCATAGTATATATGGGCTCTTGCTCAAATATCACTTACAGTATTTCCACTTTAAAGCAAACTTTGATTTCACAGATTAATACAGCTTCCTTTTTCTCCGCTGTGAGCTGACATTTAGCTCCCATGACTGCTGATTGTCTTGCAGAGTTCCACTAAAGACCTGAATCCTTGTATTTAAGGGCCGACGAGAGTAGAGCTCTCTGATCATAATGGCACTTTTAATTAGCACTTAATTAAAGGCAGGTGGACTGGAAAGGTCAAGCAGTTAGGCCTCTGAGTTAAAAACACAGTCAGCGTGAGCATCGACTCTTTGACAGATTTGTCTGCTAATTACAGTGACCAGAGTCTGGACAAACTCTGTTCACATCTGCCCTAGGTTAAAACATTTTTCATATTTACATCTTCGCTGCTCGTATATATATATATATATTTATATATTTGACAGACAGCAAGAAAATCCAGCTCCTTTGTAAAGAAAAAGAAATGAAACAGCCCACATTGGATCATCATTGCACTCATTACGCAAATCCAGGAACGTATGCAGCGTGAGCTGAACTTGCAGCATCTCGGCTGTGAAAAACAGAGCTGAGCCAAGAGTATTGATCTCAGTCTGAATTTATGGATTACGGTGTCTGAGTGAGTGATGGAGCTGTCGGACCGTCGGTCTCACCTGACAAGCGCCCACATTAAAAATCCTGATCCCTGAATTTCAGTGGCATCATGTTTAACTATCACCATCTATCACGGTAAACATGTACAAAAAGGTATTTTAAATATGACACAGTGAACCTAACACACGACTATTATTACACATCCGATCTGTAAGTTAGCCTCAGTGAAAAACTGAACCATCATGGAAGAAAATAGCCGACAGCCGCCAGTCAGGTGGCAGAATTTTTCCTTCATTGTCAGTGTTTCACCTCAGAAAATGATTCAGAATCAAATTTTTGCTTCTGCCATCTGAGGTTAAATTCTCCATCTCAGGAAGAAGCAGAACTAAGCAGAGTGTGACAAACACATCAAAAGGTACTATTGTGAGGCCTTAAATGGCCTGTCATGCAGCAGCGTGTTTGCTCATCTACTCCATCACATCCCCAGCCATTTATACACTGAGCCTCAGCTAATGCTGATGCTCTCCATGTGACGCTGCTGCTGATGAAAAATAAGGCACTGGCGAATGCTTCTCCCTGAAAGCACTGCGCTGGGAGAGACCACTGAGGGGCAGCAGAATTACACGTCAGTCTTTGTTTGTTCACCATTTTCCCCCAAATGCATCTCAGACCATTAATCCTGCTGACTTATGAGAGACCTCGATGGATCCCGGGTGCTGACACACTCGGTGTGTGCGGTCTGCTAAAAATATGGACTGGAAAATTAAACAGAAAACACACACAGTGTCCCAGAAAATTTACAACACTTAATTGTGAAATGCTATGATAAATATGATCACGTGATTTATTCTTTTTGTTGTTGTTGTATTAGAAAAAACACAAATACAACGCAACAGTGGAAACAAATAATATAACAATTCAGTTTATTTTATTTATTTTCCAGACAGACACATCGATTTCTGGACCACAGTAGAGGATGGAAACCTTTCACAGACATTTTTTTGTCAATATTATTATTTGAAAATACAAATATAAAATTAGACTTTCCACATTTGATATGTGAGAGACCCCCATCCATTATTATTATCATTATTATTTTTAGTATATTTTACAACAGGGCTTGAGCAAGCCATATGATAACCTGAAAGATGCTTTCAGATGTCAGTCAAGTCTGTCTGTCTCTCGCCATAAAAAGTCGGTTAACATAAAAAAAAGGGGCAAGTGTTAGGAATGGGCAGACAGCAGTGACGAGAGCTCTGTGCTCAGCCTGCAGAAACACGGAAGCCCGGCAGAGCCTCACACTGCCGGCCATGCAGTCTGAAGAGCTTCCAGACGCCCCTCGTGGCCGTGCGGTCTGCTCCAAACTCGACAACACGCCAGGGGAGAACTCGCATGTTGGTGAACTAATAATGATGGGTGGACTAAATGAACCTGGGTGCGGCTGCATGAGGATTATTCTGTATACAGTTGAGGTCTCCAGTCTAATATTATTCAGTTCAAATGAGCGAAAATTGCAATTATATATTCATCTATACACATATATATTGCAATTATATGTATATATATTTTGTGATGAGCATGGGAAAGATGGCAATGGTTTGGACTGGAGGGGGAAATTCACCCGAAAACGCAGCAGTAGAGGCGAACTCGTGCCACTTCCGTCACCTTGAAGAGTTCAGTCCAGATTTGCGAACATGAACTGATCTTTGTTACAGCGAGCCAAAACTATAAATAGTGATGTTAGCGAGAGTCACTCTGTGAACTGGGCCGGAGACTAACTCTGTGTTCACTGTGACAGTATCCAGTATCTCTCAGAGATAAGGGCACATTGTCTGGCTTTAAAAACCATTAGCACCACTATGAATAAGCCTCTTTTGGATAAAAATGCTCAAGAACATTCAATGAGCCTTCAAAGTCAGTCTAATTCATTGGAAATGGAGCGGAGCCTGATGTCCCAGCTTTTGGGAAACATTTGTTCATATTCAGAAAACACTGGTGAACCCAGGATGACAGAAATGTCATAAGCGCGTGTGGTTTCAGGGTGGGCTTTTCCCCCGAACTGATGGGGTTTATTGTTTGGCCATTGCCTAGCACTTGCCTCGAGATTCAAGTTTAAATGGATACGGTAGTACACTACAAATGTCAACACCTTCCAGGTTGACTTTTTTTCTTTTTTGATTATTTTTTTTTCTTAAACCAAGACCCCTCCCCTCTCCCCAAATGGATAAGCTAGTCTACTAAGATGTGTAACATTCATCAGCTGTAAACTGCTGTCAGTTTGAGATAAAATGAAATTACAGCAACAGAGCCATGCTACCTTAAAGTCCAAGCTACAGGATCACAAAACAATAGAGGAGTCAATTTGGATATTGAGTGAGGGAAAACAAGCCATTTCAAGCCTTCTTTCCAGTGAAAAAGGGTTAATGATGCTCTAAGAGGCAGCAGGCACTGCGATTAAAGCAGTGTAGTGTGATAGCGTGCGCCTGATGCTCTGGGATTTGTTGTTCAGATGAAACTGCAACAAGAACGGGAACAGAACTGGTTTGTGTCTGAGAAAATTACACGATTAAAACATTTCAATAGACAAGAGGAACTATTTCTTTATTACTTTTAGAATAAAACTAACCCGACTGCATCCATTAAAATAAATGGTTCCTGTTATTGTTCTTCTACTACTGAGACTTTTTACAAAAATATTCCAAACAATAAAATGTTTCCTAAAAATACTGCATTTTCATAAAGTGATTGATCACTTTACCTCGCTGAACAAGTGGATACTGACTTTTGCCTAATTTTAAACACAAAGTCCTGGGAAAAAAATCACTGATTAGGATCACTGACAAAGCTGCCGTGCTCTCTACATGCAGTGTGAGTGTTAATTTATTAACAACATAATATTAACTGTTATATAACAAAGTTTCAATTAAAGATCCATTGATGAATAAATGCGAACAGAGATTATGTTAGCTAAACAGGCTTCATTAGGGGTCCAAGCAGCACCCCCTGCAGGAACCCTGTTCTTCCCATAGGTTTGTTTTTGCTTGTGTAAATCTAACATGTTAAATTTAAGCCTTCCTTGACACTGTAGTTAAGAATCATCTATTCTAGCTTGGCAATGCGTCACAGCTTCAGGTTGCGAGTCCGAGTCAGGACAGGAATTTAACCATCTCCTCGACATCCCTCAACACCTGCTGATATTCCTGCTGTTTTGTCTTCTGCAGTGTTTGTCTGCGTGTATCAGTAATGCCTCTGTAGTGTCAGGAACACTGTTAACAGATTCAAATCAGTGATTCCCAGAAGAAGCTCCCTAAGTTCAAAATTATTACTTTTTTTAATCATTAACAGTTCCCGACTAAATAAGAGCTCAAAAAAATCGTTATTTGAAAACAATCGCACCAGAGCAGCCTGGGATATCTGCAGTGTACAAACATTAAAAGGTAGAAGAGATTCTGTGACCGATGACGCATGTGGTGATAAAAAATATGAAATATCTGAAGTAAAAATCTTTATCCGTGATTTTTAGCTTGTGTCCCTCTTAAAAAAACAAAAACAAAAACAATTCAAACACAAACGTTTTGCATATCTAGCGTTAGCATTTAAGGTAGTATGGCACACCCCTTTAAAAACATTCAAGGGTGGGGATCCAAATAATGCCTTGTGTACAATTCCATCTTACAGCAACTATTTCTCTATTGTTCATCCATGAGAGCTTTGGTTAGCTGAAACCATGTGAGAGTGGCAAAACCAAAATCAAAAGAGAAAAAAAAAACATACAGGGAAAAAATTACAATGAACCTCTAACAAAATAACTGTCTGTAAATACCAGAATAACATGATCGTTGAGAGAAAGGTATATCTCGACTGGTCCTAAATCCACTATTCACTACAAGTATTATATTAATGAGTCCTCTATAACATCTACTTTGTAATTACAGGAGATAGAAAAAGAGCGCAAGAGGGAGCGGGATAAATATGAGAGAAAGGAGAGGTAGAGCAAGGGAGAACAACAAAGAGCACTACACTGGTATCAAAGACAGCACTCTGTTTACAAGTTAACTGTGATTTCTTTACACACTAATGAAGTACATGAATGATCAACAAAATATAGTAGGATCTCTGAGGATGGGGAATGGAAAGAGAGAAAGTAATGGATGCACAGTACATTTTAATAGTATATTACAATTATTAATATATAAACCACAAAGTATCAATAAAACTCTGATTAAACTTGAAATCAGCAAAGAAGCATCTTTTTTTTTTATAGTTTTGTATTTCTTATTTTCTTTTACATTTGAACATTACACGTTTTTTTTTTCTCTTGACTCTTTAAATTATTACTTGATCACACCTCCATATCATTTACTTTAGAAGTATCCAGCATATTTCTTTACCTGGTTGTTTTGAAACGAAATTTAAAAAAAAGAAATGAGACGAGACGCGGGTAAAAGGAAAACAAAGACATCTGCAGCGGCATCGCACTCTGGAGCATATCATTATTATTAC
>VUQK01010472.1:23257-49208 GCA_015106715.1 Bujurquina vittata | reverse complement strand
AGAAGGGGGCAAAGGGGGGAATAAGTAAGCTTGTCCCGTATTTTACTGCAGGTCCAAACTTCTGGGGGGGGGGGATAAAAAAGAAATACTGTACATGACTTACCACCTTTTGCCCTGTGAGTAAGAGCAACTCAGACTAATAAAATGCCTTTTGAAAATCCATATGCCTACTAAAGGCCAATAACACTAGCAATACAAGGAAAAACAGCCGGGGAGAAAGAAAAATTCAGTGATCTCTTAACAGCAATCTCCTTTGCTGTCAGCTTCGCATAACCCTCCATCTCACCCTTATTCACAGACAAACTGTGAAAAAAAACTGTGCAGCTGCATTAAAAAGAAAAATCTTCCGACCACAGAATAAGCTCCATCTTGTGTCTATATGAGCTCATGAACCCTGTGATGCCTGAGAGGAGGTCTTTGTAGAGCATGTAAAAAGACACAGTGTGACTGCTGTGGATCCAATGCGCTGATGCAGACACACACGGTAAACTAACTATCGTTGTCACCTTGTTTAACGTATCACTGCTCCATCTATCAAAGCTACAACAGACAGGTTAGGTTCACTGGAAGCACCTCAAAGCATGCTTCAGATATTTATGTTATAGCACTCTAGGAAAATGAAGCCATCTCACTGAACATGTATCTAGTGGCGGTGACACTGCTGTTTAACTGTAAGGACTTGAAACAGAGAGTTGCTAGTGCGCTTATCTTGCCCACACAGCCCCCAGCAGGCTGGCTTATTATATAATTAAGGATTTTTTTTAGTTGAAATGGCAATCCTCATTTCCTATAACTGGTGATTTTTATTGGAGTGCAGCTCACCCCTCTCTCAGTAAAACAGCTTTTTCTGAGAAAAAAATGTAGAGGCTGCAGTGGTTGTGCATTTAGCTTTCAGAGCCAAAAACAAAGTATGATGTGGGTCAGACTCTTTTTCACAATAAAGTCCACTGTAACACGTTTTTCTCTTAATATATATGCATATCTATATTATATATTGCTTTTCATAAAGACAATGCAAATTTTTCTAAAAAAAATAGGTGGGAAAGAAATTGATTTCATGCTAAATCTAACTTGTGCTTGTATCAGAAAATGAGCAGTTTTCTATTATAGAATTTCTATCTAATGTGTACAGTTTACCATTTTCCCTGCCATGTGCCTGTGTGTCTATGGACTGAGCTCGCCTTTTTAATAATGTAAAGGAAAAATATATATATGTATGTGTGTGTATAGATATATATATGTATGTATATATATATTTATATATATATATATATATAAAAACAACCAAAACAAAACGTGTCACTGTCTCTGAATTTCATACAGGCTGCAAATTTCAAGTCTTTTCCACATCACCCACGTAAATCGTATTACGATCCAATTAAGCTCCGCTGACTCGATGGGGAGTTGAACATGCCCTCTCTGGTGAGACAAGCCTCAGCTTCAGCAACCAAGTAGTACCTAAAGAACATTTCAGAGGCAATGCATGCAACACAGACACATTCATTAGCTTCTGCTAAAGAGCTGAGGTAGCTGTGACTTTTAACACAAACGCCTCTCTACTCTAACTGCTCTAAATCACCTATCATATACTATAAATCAGAACCCACAGACAAGGGACCTGATGTGCACTTGCAGCCATGTAAAGAAATCAGCTCTCTCCCTCTGCTATGTAGACGTGTCTCCAATGAAACAGTCCGCACTACTTAGCAGAAAGAAAAGTGTTTCTTCTACCAGGTAGTTCTGATGTTGCTGCCTCACATGCACAAGTGTTACAACAAAAGCCTCCAACGATTCCTTTAGAACTCCATATAGTTACATCTCTGTAGTCTGTTGTCTTGTGCATTTTTCTTTTCTGCTAGCTGTGCCAAAGTGTGCACAGACAGCCTGTAGTAAATGCCAACATCTGCCTGGGGCAGCTGGCCAACACTTTAAGCATTAGGGGGAAAATCTGGCCTACACTTCTGCCCTCAGCCCAAAAGACTGACAGGACACATTTCTTTGTCTTCAATATTTATTTTTGTTTTTTACAGCTGTTACTGTGGGGTGGAAACACAGTGGTGGGGGACACATGATTCTCTAGAGGCATGAGACCTAACTGCTGTGTCCTACACCAACAACCGAATCTCATGATGTCATTCCACAAAGCCAGATTTACATGAAATAAACACTGGTGGTACGTCATGTCAGTGCAAACACAGTCATGAGAATGTAATTATTGCAATACAAACGTGATATAAATACTATTATTTTAAAAAGCCTGCATATATTAAAGACTGCTGTCTGCTCTCAAAGAAAAAATGGGTTGAAATTATATTTAATTTATCTGCATAGCTTGCAGTTACTGAAATCATAATGTGAACTACATTTTACTTAATCTCATCCCCTGCTTTTTAACAGCTGCGATTACATAAGAGAGAACATCAAAAAAAAAAAGCACAGAAGAAAATGTGCTTGTGTTGCAGAGTAATGGCTGTATTATGCAAAAAAAATGTTGTCTATTAAGTGTTCAACACTGTACAGCAGTTCTACCAATTTCACACACTAATAATACGGCAATCACTCTTACACTAAGAATACTTAAAGACCTCGACTAAAAAAATGGCATTCACTCCCACACTTGCTCGCTCCCTTGCTGTTCCAAATTAACATAAACCTGAGCTCTGTTAAGAGTGGCCAGTGTACTCTCAGACATCATCAGTAGTTATTTTGTTCACATGCAAATGAAGGATTACATTCTGTATGTGTCGACCCCTTATGTGCAAGCAGGGGCTGGAACATAACTTCACAAAGGAACAAAAGATCTACATTAAAAATTGGAAGAAAAAAAAAGGAGGAAGAACATGCAATGCTATTTTGTCAGCAAGACATTTTTTTAAATATAAATTTTCAAGGTTTTTTTTTCTTTCCTCAACAAAAGTAAGATAAAAATATGTGTATATAAAAAGATTGGATCATCTGCATGGAATAATGTCATGAATCAAACTGAAAAGTCCAAAATGTGGATGAGATAGATGCTCATATACAAACCTGGGTTCTTAAATTGATCCGGGCTGTGTAGGTGCTGTAGGGGGGAGTTGCAGGCGGAGGTGGCATGCTCACTGTGCAGCATCTGAGCCGCTTGGGGCCCCAGGGAGCCATAGTCAGCAAAGGAGCAGGGCCCCCCCCTCTGGTCACTGGGCGCAGAGTAAAACCCATAATCGGGGAGGCCTGGGAGATACAGTATAGGGTGGGGAGGGGGAGGGGAGGGGACTCCATCATTGTGGAAATCAACTTTTTCATTGTCAAAGTCAGTGTCCAGATTGATAAGCATAGCTTGATGGTGTATTACACCAATTTAAGGTTACATCCTTATATATTTTGTCTGCTTTAGTTGGCCCTCCCTGCCCTCCCTCCCCAGCAGCTCCTGCCATGTGGCCAGGCCCCCCTGGCATATGGTCCGTGTTTGAAATGTTCAGCTATATTGTATATACTCTAACTCTAAAATAATGGATGTATAAAATCACTCCCTGAAAGGATATAATTAAAAACTGCTCATTAACGTAATTGAAATGGACCAAAAGCAATAAATACAAAATACACAGTAAGGCCACAGCTTTGCATAATTGACGTGTCCCCCGTGTTTGTTTGCAAGCATTAATGAGTGAGCTAAAATCTAAGAATCATTAAATAAAAAAAAGGAAAACAGGTCAATACATTTCTCATTTCAAACCGACAATTCTTACTTGACGTACCTGAAGGAAGCTTTTGTCATTTAAATGAAAAGAAACACAGAGCGCACCGATCAATAATTAATTTAAACCCCCTTTTTTTGACCAATAAAAACTGATAAGGTTTTTATGTGAATGAGATACACACGTTCATGTTTATTGATGATAAGAATTCTCAAGTGTACTAAGTACTCTGAGCACGTCTCAGATTGGCCTCCTTGAATTCTTTCTTTGACACAGATGGTGGATTATCAACAGTTTAGAAAATGTCATTCAGCAATAAGTCGTGCTGACATTTATTGCTTGTTCTCTTAATCTGAGCCAAGCTGCTCATATAAAGAGTGCAATTAAAAGAAACTGCTCCTTCTCTTTGATAAGAGAGTTAATCTACTCAGGAGGGACTGAGATTGGTGACACCGGCTTTTCCATGCTGGGTTTCCCCTGCTGTGTGTTTGTTTTTTTATTTGGGTCCTGGAGCGAATAACCATTCAAAGCCACTTCACCTCTACCCATTCAGAGTGAGACAGTCCACTTCTGCCAAATGGAAAGTAAGCACCAGCCATGTTTCTCCCCGCCAATGCTTTTTAGCACTCTGATCTCACCACTTGTGGGCTGTCTGCCCACTCATCAAATTATAGGCTCCAAATAGGGCAGGCTTCCCACGTACGTCACATAATGCCTGACACATTGAACAAAGCTCAAGAAGCAATCATTCCATTTACTTCACTTAGAAAAATGTCACTGAAAATTGATTGGCCTTGCTAATGAGGAAAAACTGGATCAATGGAATAATTATAATGGGGGAAAACATTGACAATAGCACAAACCACGTTATTAGGAATTCATAAGGAATCCATTCCAAATTTATCGCCAATTTAGAACAATGTAAACTTGCCTTTTTAGTGTGCAATAATTCAACAAGTGCAAAAAATTCACTTTCATGTGATATAAAACTGGCACTAAATGCAACTGAAAATGAACCATATTGTAATCAGTATTATACTGTGGCAACATTAGGAAGATTTAGATGATATGCACACTCAAATCCAGCAAATCAGATAGATTTGCTTGATTTAGACCAGCAATTACTATTATTATTTAGACAAAACTCACATTAAACTATAATATCAGAGTTATTAAAGGAAAAGATTTGGTTAAAAGCAATCAACTGAAGTGGGTGCATCTTTAAAACTGTGGCCAGGGCAGGTATGAGAATAATCAGAATACTTTAATTTGATGTGAGGCTGTAACTGCAATTGAACCGCTTTAACCTGGTGAGACCCTTTGTGAGTTTCTAAGCATCGTGAACTTTTTTTAACTTTTTGCTCAGTCAGAAAAATAAACTTTTACGTAAACAGACAACTTAAAAAAACAAAACAGGGAGCATCCAGTTGGTTTTGCCCACTGGGAACATTTCAATAAACTTTATTCAAACAAGAAAACCACAACCACCAGTTGACTGCCGTTACAGTTAGAGCTCTTAAAGTAATAATGATATTAAAAAGAGGCTATGGACAATTGTAACACAGCAGATCAAGCTGTCTGATTACCAGTTTTGGCCTGATTAAAAAAAATAATACAACAATCAAACTGGGGTGAGGATCAGAGGCAATCTATACTGTAACAAGGACGATAAGCCCCACGCTTATGCGATTTACCCTTTAAAAGTATTAATTACAACAAACTGGGCAGAGCTGGCTGAGAAGCAAAATGAGGGAATAAAGCAGCACAAATATTGGTAAATAAAATTAGAAAAATTGATAGCTTGCTATTGGTGAGGGAGGCCCAGGTAGGAACCTGGCTTTGTTTGGCACAAGAGTACAACTGAGACACAAACATGCAGGCTCACACTCGCAAAGCCATATATTTTCATCAGTGGCTATCTGATCTGTTATGCAGGACGAGAATGGGCAGAGTGTGCCCACAGCTGCATGAGTATCACCGATCATATCACTGTGCCTCAGACCGTCCCACTATTAATATTCACACAATCTATCCAGAACAATGGGCCTTTCTTGGACTCCTTTTTTCCACTGGCCACTAATTGGATGTAATTACTCATCTACAAAACAAATGAGCGTGTTGAGGTTGCCTTGGAGACTATATCAGGGGACCCAGCAGTGCGAATCGTTTGCAGGGCTTCATTTATACTGATAATTATCTCCCCTGCCCCCACCCTCTTTCCCTTCTGCCCTCAGTGACCAAGACCGGCTGTGAGGCGATAGAGAGGGGAGTGTCTTGCAGTCATCTGTTACTGACATCACTGGGGTGGCTCTCTTTAAGTGGATAAATGCCCTGTTCTCGGTCCCACTTTGCCAGGTGACTGCCTTTAAGGAGGAATCACAAACCTTGAAAGCACTCCTCTTTTTCCCACAAGTTGGAAAATAAAATAAAAAAAATGGTGCTGATGATAAAATATGGCCTCTTGGGTCTTCAGGATGTGAGAAATGTTTTTAGAAGTTTGCCAGGAGTCTGTGCCAAGTTTGGGATTATTTTTATTTTAAATCCAGAGAAAAACCACTTTGCCCACAGCTTCTGATGTACAAGCGTTTGCTACAACCACTGAGAAGGCCACTATTCTGAATTCTGATCATCAGCAAAATATTGACTTTTCATGTGCAAGAAGCTTTGAATATACATGAACATATCTGTTATTTACGCAGTCAACAAATACCAGGCATCGGGGAATATAAAAATCTATCACCAAGTTCTGCAAACAGAAATTTTCATGCAGCCACTCCTCCCTTTCCCTTGCGGCGCCAGTGAGATTCCTTGGTGGCCATCAAACCACATCACTCCACAGAAGATGTCAATAAACCTGACATGCTGCTCCTCAAATTAGCTTTGAATTTTAGAGCTACCATAATTAGCTTTTCCATTTTCACCAATGTCATTTAAAAATAGCGTGAAAGAAACTAACAGCTCTTTTGCTGTCTAGCCTTGCTTTCACTTTCCATTTGAAATAATCTTTTCTGAATGAATGGCTGAGTAATTAACAGCACTAGACACCCTTTTCGGAGAGCACAGACATTTCATAAATAATACATATTTAATGTCTTGTCATTTTGTGTTCAGAGAAGCTTGGCTAATGAATTTTAACAGATGATTTCTTCTTGCATTTACTCACCCATACTGAGGCCTCTGTTTTCTTTACTTTTCATTTTATGCCTGCTTTTCTCTTTTTCTTGCCACACTTTCCCGCACCAGACCAACTCAACAGAGGTATGGATTTACCTTGGGGAATGACTGTTCCAGTGTGAAGAGAACGTGCGAGCACTGAATCACGGGTAAAACAATGTGCAACAGTGAAAGAAATCAGTTCGCACCAATTTGCAGCAGGAAAGCCCAGACGGGCCACACTAAATGATTTTAATGCAGATTTTAACCTGTGAGGGATCGGGTCTAGTTGGGACTGAGAAAGGGCACTCAGTTATCGACAGTCGGCACAGATTATCCTATCGTGAGCAGCCTCAGAGCTGACAGCACTGGCCTTTTGGTTGAACACATTTTTTCAAACATGTCTGGTCAGGCTTAAGTGGTCTGAAGAAATCTAAGACTCTCTGTGAGTGAAATCTGAGCGTGATACCGGCTGCTTCTAATGGTCATTTAGACGCAGAGGGAAGAATATATGAATAAATCGAAGGGGAACTGACTCTTAGAGCAAAGCTTACTCAGACATTGTATGTTAATGGATTGCTAAATCTCAGATCCATTTATTATATGTTGTCATTGGTAAGAAGAAAACTGAAGAAGCTACTCCCTTATTCACAAGGGGTCATTACAGCAGGTAGCGCCGCATGTTTCATTTAGACAATTCTTAAACTCTTTGCTCTTCCCCAGAGGAGATTAGTGTCTCCAGCTGGAATTGAACCAGGAGCCTTTTGCTTGCCAAGTGAACTATGGAGCCACACAGCATGAGGAAACCTATGCAATTTGTTTATTTTTTCAGAGTAAGCATCCTGTGATGTTTCCCTGCATTTTGAAAATAACTATATAGTGCAAGTGAAATTATAAAGATGTATCAAACACATACTGTAGTTCAAAACTGAATTCACAGAACGAATAACAAAATAGCTTCCTAGCACTAAGTTTTCTTTGAAGAGTGTTATGTATGCAGCCCCTGGAGGGCAGAGTGGTGATGTCCCTGAAGGCCTGTGCCTGTAACCTCAGAGCATCTGCTCCCCACAGCTGTGAACCACCGCTTTGTGGTGGAGGTGCAAAGGGACACTTTGCCCTCCTCGATGTGTCACATTTTTCCCTGGGCCTTAGACAAAAACCCAAGCAGGATGGGTTTGGCATGCCTGCTCGTGTTATTTTGCACCAAATACATGTAAAGTGCTTCTGGCCTCTGAGCTGAGCTCTGCAGATTAGCATCTGCGACAAATGGACCCATGCTCACTAAGAGCCAGACTGATTAAGCCTTGTGCACATAGCCAGTCCTACTCTCCTCTCAGGCACTGCTGAAGATAACAGAGCTTGTTGGGAGGAAATTGATAATAATCTTAACTTGGAAACGACTGTCACTTTTCCTTTCTTTTAATCGTTGGAAAATAAAAGAGGTGGAAGAAGAAGTGAGATGAGAAAAAGAGAGATCAGAACTAAGAAGAGAAGCAACTAACTGAGGGGAGGAATAGATTTTAAATGATGTGAAGACTAAATCCCAATAAAACTGGCAGGGGCACCTCTGCAATTTATACTGCTGCACAATTTATGCATAGGCCTGGCCACAGCCACTCTATTTCAGTTCTGAGCACCTGAGTCAAGTCCGACATACTGTACATAGCAAGTACCCAGACCTGTAAATGCAGTTAGATGTGCTCTGTGTACACTGCAGGTAGAGCCGAGATCTGAGACTGACATTTGAGCTTCTCAGAAAGCTCAGAGGGACTCAGGAAAACACTCAACCAGAGTACACTGGGACCTTTGAAGTTCCCTGGACTGTCAGAACCATCTGCATGAGTTGCATTTTCTCAGTTTTCATCTGACAGCGCACAGGAGATTTCACATAAGTCTACTTTAAAATGAGAAAAGAATAACAGAATGAGGAGGAAAGAAGATCTTAAAAAGAACGGACAAATTAATGTAATCCTCAATGCGTTTTATTAGCAAGACAATGATTTCAAATCTTCATGTTTTCAGCCTGCAGTTCTGGTCAGGTTCTTGCTGACTTGTATGTCTAACATTAGCATCGAGTTCCCAAACAAAATACCTGTCAGTCTCAATAACTGTGGCAGCTATGGCTCTTTTTATAGCTTTCTCTTCACATCAGCAGCAGAGGTAGAGTATAATTGTCTAAATTGCAGCGCAGGTGCTGAGGCATGCATTAATCATTTCCAAATAAGTAATTTCCTCCACGCAGGCCTTAATATACAGATGTTCAGCCAAGTCAACTGCTATAACACAACTGCCTTTTGGGACCTCCAGTGGCACCCAGTCATAGCTTAAACCAGCACAAAACCACCAGCCTAAAAATCCAAGTATGGGCTGGCACCTTTCTACCTCCAGGCGATGGTAAACTCTGTCAAGTAGCCACAACTCTCTGATCTACTTCTCGCCTGAAGCTACAGCTTCTCAAACGTCCCCAAAAACACGCATCAAGACTACCCCTCGAGCACTGTTGAACTTAAGAGGTGCAGCATACGGCCTGGCGGAGATCAGAACAGCAAAAACTCCTCTTCAAATACACACTGAACACCAGCCTTTGCAAAGAAATATTTGGACTTACACCACTACAGACTCAGCTTTTATTAGCCAGTCTGAGCAGTAACCATCAACTCAGGGTTTTATTTTCCCGACTGACTGGTAGTTCTTATTGCCTGGAAATAGACAAGAACAGCATTGTAATAGTGTTAAAATATATAGTTCAAAATATATGATTAAGCAATAAAATACGTGGTAATAGGTCAAAGAAAAAGTGGCACAGGCTCACTTAGATGTGTCTATGGTTTCCTACTAGAAGCAGGCCACAGTGATCCAAAATACACCTTGTCATCAGCAGTGGGCTGTCACACAGAGAGAGGTCAGCATGCTGTCATTTTGTCTGCTGAGCACTAGGTGAAAGTGCCCTCTGTCAGCGGTGGAAAATGTCTTCCTCATTTTCACAACACACTCTGTGCGTATTGCTGACGATCTCCAAACAAGCCTCGTTGTACACATAAAGGATGCATAAAAAGGCTTCCTTTAGTATTCCACTGACATCTCGCGATAATTAAGAATGCATTTTTCTTTTATGGAACGTCTGCGGCTTCGGGTTCAGCACGGCACTGATGCTTCTCTCCTACTGGGTCAAAGCGCACAAACACATATACATTATGTGGTGCTCTATGGAAACTGTAGGTGGAGTCAAAGCACATGGAATCCACACGTGGGTGAGCAATAAGGATTTTTCTTTTTTTTTTAAAGAATCCTTGCCTGCACTAAACTATGAGAATTTAGCAAAAATGAAACCAATGGCATTGCTATTCTCGAGCTGACACTGGGGCTGAGTGTGCTGCGAATTAAACCTTACGACGGGATGGAGATGCAGCAACATCCCCAGACGATACACAGAGAGGAAGGTCAAGTCTAAACAACCTGTGTCCTCTGTTTGGTTTGTGTCAGCGTAGAGAGGAGAGCACGCAGTGCATTATTCCATGCTGCATGTTAATGGCATCATCTTGAGGACTTATAATAAATCATTAATCAATCATATGTGACTCAAAAGTCACAAGATGGAGAGCCGCACTTGTGAAGTCATCAAGAGGCATTTGTTAAGTTTTTCTCCAGAGAACAGAACAGATAATAAATGGCAACAATAAAACAGAATACTGCTGATTTAGACCTACTGACATTTTACGGGTTCAGTCAAATTACACTCATATTCCAGATTTTGCTGCAGTTATTGCTGTTATATTTTTGCTTTTCAGACAGATTCTGCCATTTACTGAAGAATTCTCTTTAAACTGTCTCATGGCTGTTTAAGTAATCTAAAACAGGCCCATGATGTCACTGTTTTTCACTCTGACACCCCTCCCCTCAGCCCCTGTTCATAATCATTTACTTGTCTGCCTTCCATTTGCAGCTGTCAGAATTAAACTGTGCATAATAGCTGCCATCACGTCTCTTGCTTCCTGGCTGCTGCTAACCCCAAATCAACATTCCTGCTTCTTAGTGATGTTCATTGCAATTGTTGGTTAAGTTCTTTGTTTTCAAAATACAAAATCAAATAGCTTGATGTGAGAGAAAGAGCATCTGATTGGCTTCCAGTGTTCCCTCTGTTGATTTGAATTAAGTTCGAATGAGGAGAAGCACGTGAGTTTGGTTGTCGGCGCGCGCGTGTGTGCGTGCGTGCGTGCAGGTAGTGTGCGCTTGTACTGTAGCTGTCAGCGTGTTCATGTGCAATAGTGTGCATTTCACATCACAGCACATGTCATTAAACAGCAATTGTCTCCTGACTTTATATCTGTGAGCCACTCCACAAACCAGACAACATCTGAGTTACAATTAAAACACATTTGCTCCAACAAGCTTCAAATAGTATGTCTGATTAGGAAAGACAGTTTTCCCTACTGCCTGGAGGCTGTGTGTTCAGTCAGGGGAGCTATTATTGACAGCTATTGAATGATCTACAGTTGTAAGGGTGGAAAAAAACAGGATGTCTAAATGAAGCCGACACGTTGATCAATGCTGTTTAAGACAGAAAGAAACTTGCATCCTGTTTTTGGTACAAATCTCTTGGCAGATATTCATCTGCTTGTGAGTAGGGTGTGTACTGTCAGAATGCGCTACTCAAATGTATGTACTTAAAGTTGATCTCGACAAGCATGCAGCTAAAGCACCAGCTAATCTTTCCAATTTATTTTTAAAATGTCTGTATTTACAGATACAGAGCAGCGCAGAATGAGCTTAACTTTGAATAGAATAGAAACAACAATGATTATAAAGGCACCTGAGGTGCCTCAGGGTGTTCGGACTACAGACATGAGAGATCAACAGAGAGGTTTCTAGGAGCAAAAGGAGTGATGGAAAAGAGGAACAAAAGCTACCACTACTGTATTTCATTGCTTTCTCCTCACCTATTTCTTTTAAGAGACAGTCCACCACTGCACTAAAACACTATGCAAGTTAGTTTACCATAAATGACATATACCTGGATATGGCAAATATTTATTCTGGTAGTAAAACTGGAAATTCATTACCTTGTTTCATGGATTATATACCCACAACTTTTGAATCTGGAATATTTACAGAGTAAATTATATAGAGAGTAAGTATATTACAGATATACTTTGAGAAGAAGATATTAGGGAAAGACGTCTTTATTTGCTCTAAGCTGCTTTTAGATCAGATTTTCTTGCATGTCTAACCATTTCTTATTAATGCTAAAAACCCCTGCTTCGAGCGCAGATGTTTTAGACCACAGATCGCCATTTCATTAAGGTTTTGCTGCAGAAATTCCCTCCTAGGAAGATTTTTACTGTCTCGAAAGTAAACAGGGCTATATTATCACACATGAGCTGAATTCACATTAGAATTTGACTTGCTTATCATCAGCCCGTAACCCCCCCCCCGGACGAATCGAGAATCGGAATAAAGTGGTTCTGCCGGTTCGTGTTTTAGGGATCCAGAGGGGCTAGATGATGTTTCTATATGGGTCTTAAATTGTAGATTAGGCCTTTAGGAATGTCTGAACGATGTATATATAGATATTTTTGAATTAAATATGTTTGTGAATCTGAACTATATGTCGGTCTAAATTTAAAATGTTGCCAAGTCTGTTGGGGGCTCAGGGGACTGTGTCTATGGGGAGAAGCAGAGCAGGAGAAGTTGAAGAGAGCAGCAGCCACACAGAACATGGACAGAGCGTTTACCTGGCCCTGTGCTCTGTGGGTACGCCAAGTAGCCGCCTCTTCCACGGGCCCCCCTACCTGAGCCACGCGCTGCTGCTACTGCCGCTGCCGCCACCGGTCCATATGCTGTCGCTGGGAAGCCTGCAGGCACATACACACACACATATACACACACACATCACTTCGTGCACATAGATGAGTACCTCCCAAAGCTACAGGAGAATGTTGATACCAGTGCTGAGCTACAGGATAAAACTATAGCTTTCACAGAGGCTCATGTTAGGTCGACATCTGTCAGCGGTCTCCTACAGAACCCAGAGTGAGCTTCAAAACCCTGCAGACCCACTGATCCACACACAGAAGCAGAACGACAGCCACCATGAATTTGGAGGGGGGAGGGGGGGGGGGGTGCAGCACAGCTGACTAATGATCTGAACAAAAATTTAGATGCATAAGGTTAACATATAACCTGGTATGCAATCTTAAAAGCTGTGTAACTCAAAGAAGAAAATGCTCATTTTACTTGCATATAAAATGTCCATTTGGATTACATAATGTTAACATAAACAACATAATAAACTTAGTGCAATGGACAACTGATACAATCTAACCCAGTGTTTTACATACAAGTAACCAATCTGCAATTGTTTTAAATGCATCACCTTTGATTTCTATGTATTTGAAACAGATCAGGTTTAGTGATTACTTGATGATCCAAACAATATGATCCAAATGGATGCAAAATTTGCATGGTATTGAAAAACTTACTCCTTAATGCCTGACTAAAATTTGGGACCGTCTGATCTCCTTTACGAAGAAACCGTGCAGAAGAAAATACTGATGATGATGTATGAAAGATATTAAAGATGTAATGATTTTAAGCTAAGTAAAGGTAAAATTCTGTAAAGGTGAAGCATTGTACTCATCTACAGTATAAAACTGTAAAATCTGATTATACTAGTGAAAGAATTTGGCTCTGGGGTGTTTATGTCACAAGCTTTGGATGAAAGATTACAGCCACTTCTGAGCTGCATAGACATGGGCATAATGGCCCTACCTCTGGGGAGTATCCCTGCATTTTGTTCGGGAGTGCTCCCAATTACAGTGATTGTCTATGGAATCAGAATAATCCACTGTAATGCATTCAACATTTTTTTGTTTGGCCGTTTGGATGGAAGATATATAGTGGAGGAAAAACATTTCCCACAATCACATGGAGGCATCTCACAGACGATTTGTCACTCAGAAGAGATTTCCATCTGTGAGCTTATGTGAAGACTGAACAAGTCTATTGTGTTTGTTTATTCTCATGTAAATACTTTACTTATGTAAACATTTACACTCCAGCAGTGAGAGTCTTTATGCTTGAAGCTTTGAAGTATGTCTACAGTATACGCTGACTTAGGAAACTGTCAGTTTGTGATACACTAATAAAATAAAGGCTTTAATTCCATGCAAATATAAATTCACTTTTTAAGGGTCTGATTATTCCGACAAATATCAGCCTAATAATCAGACTGTAATTAAGCCAACACAGTATCTGTGAATTGTAATTACATTGTTGGCCTTAATGAACACAGTAGCTAGAGGTGGCTGACAGAGACTAGTCCATGCCCAGGGCTTGGGCTCTCAGCACAGGAATGGCATGTCATTAGTATGGGTGATGAGATTCCTCACTCTGGGCTCAACATCGTCTATGCCTAATCAGCCTCCTAAAATTATCTCCACAGGAAATGCTTTCCTCACTAGCAAAAAAATGATCTCCAAATTCCCTCAATTGGAGTTTTTCTTGATTTTTTTCCCCCTTTACCTGCTGTGTGTGTGCATGTGTGCGTCTCCTATGTTCTGGCTATATTCTGGAAACTGTGGTTTAGACATTACAAAATGGCACAAGACACCTTAGAGGATTATTTTTTTGAATGCTGTGGAGGTGAGAGGAGCACCAGCGGGTGACCTATTTTCCGAGCCAGCCTTGTACTGCTATTCCACGAAGAGGGGCTCACACAAAAGACTGATGAGACAGAGGGAAGGGGGTGTGGGGGGTGTGGGGGGGTGAGAGGGCAGGGTCAGATGAGCCACAGCCAAAGAGAAAAACACATAGCTTTCCATCAGCCGCCTGAGAAGGAGGTAATTCACAACTCTGTCGACACAATATGACCATGAATGTGCGAGTTGGGTGTGAGGTGCCGTCATGCTGCGACTGGCAGGCAGGTGAAGAAGAAAAAGAAATGCCACTTTTCCCCTGACTATCTAACAGCTCAGGAGAGAATAACAGACTGAGGTAGCATGGTGAAAGGAGAAAAAGGACACACAAAAGACAACAAAAAAGGCAACTTATATCCACCCCGTGTACGCTACTGCAGTCGGCACACCTGAAAAAGATTCCAAGAGCTCAAATGATAATCTCCGCCTCTTTTCACAAAAAACACAAATCAACTCTGAAACTATGCTAATGACGGCCATGCACCCCTGAATTTCCACTTACAGTGTCCCTCATGGTTGATGTGCACAACAGCGTGCTCTCCACCTCTTTCTCGCTCTCTCCCTTTTCCTAAGTGCTGAATCTATCTTCCCCTCTGCCATTGTCATGACACCCCCAATAGACCCACTGGCTTGGAAGTTAGTTGCGGGCAAAGTTGTGGTGAGAGATTAACTTTGCAGGATTAGGTGGGTTAATTAATAGATGGCTGCTGCTCATTGTTTTGTGCTCACGCTGTAAGAAGCCACCCAAGAGAAGCGCTGCAGCATTAAATCAATTTCATGGCCCTTTTATTACTGAGGAGATAAAGCCAATATTTAGCTTTCAATTCTTCACAATTATTGGGCCCCTGCTTTGCCACTTGAGTGGCTGCGCTTGGCTGGGGACAAGGACACATCTGTTTATGAGCTGTGGAGGCCCGGGGGCCTTGGTGTCCAGACTCCGGGGAACTGTCCTCAGCTTTCTCTCCTCACAGAAATTCAGCCTTCCTCGGGAGCGCACACAGAAAGGAAGAAAGATTAGACCCAAAGAAAGATGAGGACTGACAAAAATTTCAGACACCGTCTCTCTCTAAGCCAAAGGATTACATCGTCTCCACAGCAATGCTAGGATTTAATTAAAATATTTATATTTACAACTATAGCCTGTCAAAACTCCTTAGTCATTATTCTCTGTAGTAGCTTTAACTTGAAGCTTTAACTGAATATGTTAATCTTTGTCTTTACAGCTTTGACTTTAACTTCTAATTATTCACCAACTGTTGCTTTAACAGCCACCATTATATACAGTATGTACTGTATACATATCATTCAGTATCTGAAATATACTTTCAGCTAAAGGAACCTGGGAAACAGAACGCCTATCAAACACGTCTCATCATCAGATCTATGCTGAAGGTGCAAAACGTAGATCCAGAGCACTATACTTTGCTACTTTATGCCTATGAAGTGCCATTTTTCTTGGGTGCATACCGGCTCTTTTTCTGCCTGCACCTGTGTTTTATGAGTCTCTGTGAACTTGACTGTACTGAAGTAGGTGGAGAGGCGCAGTAGGGGCAGCGTCAGTAGTGATCAAACAGCACGGTGCAATTTTTCTGTCAAGGATTTCTGGGATTTTTGCTTGCTGGAGACTGGGTCAACAGTTTTGTTTTCTCTATTACAAAACTGTCAGAGCACTTTAACAGCAATATGATATCCAGCAAAGGAGAGGAAATCGCGAGGAGTGGTTATTAAAATTAATTCTCACCTCGATTTTAAACACTGATGATGTACTTTTGCTAATGCTACCATGTTTTCAGGCTGACCTGAAGTCAGCTGATTCATGCAGACTCTTAAATACTGATCTATCCGGACGACACTCGTTTGCTAACTTGATCTTGACTTAACCAGCGCGTTATTTCTGATATATCTCTGCAGATCTTTTTTGGCACACTGCCTTTCTAGCCACAGACTCACTTTCTGATCCCATTACTCAGAGAACGTCACAATGAAAAGTTGTTGCATTATGCATCAATAAGGTCCTATTTATGTCCTACTAGTCTGACAACAGCTTGACTGATGTTAATGTAATCTGCACTGTTCTTTGGCCCAAAACTGCCAGCAGCAGCTCCCCTGTCATTGACAAAGCAGCTCCATCAGTCACAGAGCACTCTCCTCATTTCTCCTATAAGAAGACTGTCAACTGACTAATGCACAGGAGGAACCCGGGGACAGAAGATGTTTCTATGGATATGGATCAAATATGCTAAAAAGTTTAAAATCTTTATGAAACTTAAAACTATTAGAACCACCAAAACTAGAATTTAAATATTAGCGGAAATCTGACAATTGTAAAAAAAATATACACACACGGTCTTTGATAAAGTGTTAATATTGTGTTGCATCAGTGTTTTCAAGATTTTAACATGGTCGTTAAATTTGGTATCAGAGTGCAGCTAACCAGGATTAGCTTGCCAGCTAGCAGACTATTCATGCTAAGCTGCTTAACTCAGTAGCTTGGTTCGACAAGGTTCATCCGATCTTTGGAGGCAGATGGATGAACAGCAGAGAGCAGCAGACACATCAGCAGAAGACAAAGAGAGGAAAGGACAACGATAATGAGAAAAGGAGGGCGACATAAGGCTGGGACTCTGGTGTGCCATTCATTTTCATGGAATTCTGGAATTCTGGTATGTACTCTATAACCCCTCATTTAGGTAAATATAGAAACACTGCAAGGAAATGCCAAAATTATTTTAATTATAGTGTTAAAAAAAGTGAAGATTTAAAAACAACAGCAAAAAAATCTTACATGACTTTAAAAAGCATTCAATTAGTAGTTTGTACTTTTGTAGTAGTTTGTACTAACCTCTTCAGTCACCGCGTACACAATTGTGAACACCACTTTCTATAGTTATATACTGTAACATTAATATTCTGACAGCTCTTAAAAGATTATGCAGACAGACGATGAATTTTCTTCTACCAAAATTCCTGTATCGTGACCGAAGGGGACAAAGCACGGTGATATTTAGGCAAATATTTTAAATTTCTACCTTTAAAGTTTAAAATGTTAATAGAGTCAAAGTACATAGTGTAGATGAAAAATAAAACAGTGTCTCTGTCCTTTTAGAGTGAAATTCATTTGTATTTATTCTGTTTCTAATCAAAACTAGCCTGATCAAGCAGCCAAACAAACAGCTTTATGTCATAAAGCATAGTGAAAATCCTGTCCTTCACAACTGTGAAACAGGGAATTAGCTTTGGTGGAGGATGTGCTCAGAGTGGCCTTCTAGACATGTTTCTGAATTGCATTTGCATCATTTGAGTGTTATAGTTTTTTTTTAATTTATTTAGAATAAATTTAATTTTTTTCAGTTGAAGTGAATATATAAAAAAAAATCAAGGTGCTGATGATCAGAGCTACTTTACTCGTCTACTCTGCTCAGTAGTTCATGTCTTTATAAATAAAATGGATGAGTCATAGAAAGGTCTCACCAAACTCAATGTAATACTATAAGAAGTCCGTGTTTTTGTTTTAATGTCACTGTAAGACATTAAGAAGGACGAGCCAGCAGAAATAAGTCAGTCGATGGGTCCCAGCAGTGGCAGTGAGGCACATTACTGCCTTCTCACAGGATGAGGGAGGCATTCTGTCAGAGATGGAAAACTGACTCCACTTCACATTTTGCTTCATCAATAACCTTTGATAAGATATAGAAGAACATATAGAGACAAATAAACAAAACAAAAAGAAAGAAAATATTTATCAAAGTTACCAAAGAGACAGCCACCTAGCAAGACATCTTTTCATCTCCAGACTGACAAGTGTCCTATTGTTGTCATCCTTCAGAGCTACTTTGTTGTTGTTGAAAGCATCTCTGGGTTGTTGTTATCAAAGGCATAAATCACAGAGCTGGAGAGAGCCAGGTGGCTTTCATATGAACTGCTGCACACATGCTCATGTCTCACCTCTCCTCTGATCAGAGGGGACCTACAGTACACACAGAGATTTCCTCTCACTTACAATACAGAAGCTAGGGTCTGGAAATGAGCCAGAGAGAGAGAGAGAGAGAGAGAGAGAGAGCGAGCATTTACATGCACACCAGTAATTCAATTATAACCAGACTAATGCAATACGCATATTATTGCAACTCTCATGTAAACACCTTAACCAGGTTATCTTACTCACATTAAAGTCCTAATCAGAGTAAGCATAACTTGATTAACAGAGCTGGGTTGCTTGTCAGTCATTCAAATTAATCTAGCCGTGTTTATGTCTGCTGTCTTTCAATGTTTGGAATTGGTTCATGTGCCACTATGGTCGCATGGAGAGCAGACAGGTTTCAAACACAAGGCTACAATAGGGATGAAAGAAAAAAGACTTAAACTGGAAAGCAAGCACTGAAATGAAGATGCTCCATTGAACTCTAAGCTGATAAGTGTTGGGAATCTTGATGAACACTGGATGGATGGAGAAACAGCTGCATGGACAGTGACAGATTCGTTTTGATTATCCAGTTAACACCAAGGTTCTTCAACAGTATTTGCTTCAGATTAACTTCTGCACCCTGATTTCAAAGTTAATATTAACCATAGACAGAGGTTAGATTTCACAGTTTAAACTGCTTTACAGAGCGATGGAATCAGATATTTATGCATTTTGAGTGAATTATGCTTTCTTCCTTCCACTTGCATATAAACTCTGGATCACTATTTCCTTCCAGCCTACAGGCTAGAATTTTAACAACAAATTACTCTAATTGGACATACACTTTGGCATTAGACTGACTATGAGTGGATTCTGATCATGTGATCATTCATGCACTGTTTAAATGCATTTAAGTAATGGTAAACAAACAAGATCTAAATAAATACTGTAAATAAATAATTCAGAAAACAGAGACCAGTTTTGTCCTGATAGCAATACAGATAATTGTTGATTTAAAATTCCAATGTCCTGATATATCAACCAATAATTTTTCTTTTAGAACAGATTTCCCAAGCTTTTGTTTTTGTGTAGTTATTTATTTGCTTGTTTACATTTGTGTTGCCAGCTGGGATGTCAAAGAGTGCCCCCTGCTATAAATGCTGATACTGACAGACTGGCAAATCACTAACATTGGCCTGCCGATAAACTGGTCAGGCTCTGTTGTGTACATTGTACACAAAATGACATTTATGTTTCCAAGATGTGTGCATATTTAAATATTTTTTGAAAGATTTCAAGGTATAAGGCATCCAGTATTTGAACACATTCTGACAAGTTCACGATTTGACAAAGTGTTGCAGAGATTAGAAATGTCGCTTCACTGCACAAAAGGTCTGATTTTTTTCCTCAGGTCGGGGAGATTCTAAGCTGGCTGTAGGTGCAGATGTGAAACAAATAAAGCTCTGAGTGGTCAGTTTGATCCAGCTTAGAATCTTTTATAGAAGGTCAGTTTTTGGATACAGACTGGTCTCTGTATCAAAAGTACAAATCACAGGAGTACAAATAAGCACCGCCGGTACCTAAACAGGGTACTAACCAAGTGATAAATTGTTGTAAAGGTAAAATGAGGAAGTTTATTTTGTGAGAGTGTACAGCCATGACAATAGAAGAGAGAGGATGACAGGATGGGCTGTATCTTCACCATCCATGGGGGAAAAAACTGCACTAAATAATATACCTCATAGAGGATCTGACAGTGGATACACGCAGTCCCATCTCAAAAATTAAGAAGGTATTCAGCATATATCTGCATATACAGTGCCCTTCACGTCATCACTGCAGACATACAGACTCTCCAACCACCAAGACCGCCAACATCTCTACAGAATAAGAACAGTTGCTCTGTGATATAATCACACCGGACTTAACGCTTACTTAACACAAGCACATATACACTGACCTATGTGCTGGTTTGATTCTGAGTGTGTCCCTTTAGATAAGTAACGACTTTTAAACCAAGGGTAATGGTTTTTGTAAGTAATGAAACTATTTGGCACGCTGATCCTTTGCCACTGGTGGCATCTGACGGGGGAAAGAAAAAGTCAATGACAGAAATGGAGTGAGCCCAGAGCTCAGCAAAGCCTGGCTTGATGGTGGTAATTGCACACATATCTTCAGTCTTTGACAAAACAATGAGGCCTGAGAGGTGATGTATATGTGTTAAAATTTCATGAAGCAGAGCAAGAAAAACCACCATTTTGTTGCTTAACAAGTCATAACTAAGATTTGTTTGAGATGTCAAATCGCATCCTCTTTGCCAGCTGAAAGAAAAACAATCTAAAATCATTTAGAACTCAAAGTCTTCCTGATTCAAAACCCCTGAAAATATGTTCTGCAGTCTCAGGAGAGCAGTGGTAAACATGTATTGCATTTTTCTGTGGGGAAATCACCGCTCTTCATGAGAAGGTCAGAGGTTGAGCTACAGACTAGCCTCACTTGAGCTAGTAGTGACTAAGTGATTTGCTCAAGGACACTTCAGTAGGTTGGATTCTTGCTGCTGAGGGGACTCAATCCGAAGCCCTCCAGCTGAAGAGCAGTGTCCATTCGCATCTAGCTGTCTGTCAAAACTGTCATAATACATTTCAGATTATCCACCTTACACATTAGTTTACATATTTATAAATCAATCATAAATTAGAAGGATGAGCTGTACACTGTGTGTGAGTGATTGTGATATTGTGATGTGATGTTATGTTGTGAACTCAGGAAAAGCTCAGAGGCTTCTACTTCTAGTCTTTTAGCTCTCAGTGACAAGAGTGCAGTTTCTTTGTAGCTGAAGTGCATGGCAGCATAGCATCAAAGAGGACAAACTAGGCTCTTTATTGAAGTGTAGCCGCACTTTCGACCTCTTCTTTGTACTCCTTCCCATGCACTTCAGTATAAAGGAAACTGCTCCTATGCTGCAGAACTGATATAAACACATTCGGCTTCCACACAAGCCTCAATATAACTCCCAGTCACTCACACACCTGCAGCAGTTAAAGATGAAGCAATGGAGAATGAAACAATAAGGGACAGAAACAATGCATTTCAAAAACAGAAGAGAAATCTGCCAGGATAGATAAGGCAGAAACATTTAAATCCATTTGGTTGAGGAAATTGTGAAACTGGTTTTTAGAATGAGGCAGGCTTTCGGTTCACAACCTTAATACCAAGGCAGTTTAGGATAGTGACTTAAATAGAGAGAGACAGACAGGGAGGACACAGATGTCTGACCTTGCAGTAGTGCTTATGTAATGGTCTGCTTCAGTGCATTTAACTGCAGTGCTCCTTTCCAACCTAGGATCAGTAAAGGCAACATGTCTCTGCAGTCCAATCGCCTCTGACATCAGTTCTGACACTTTGAGTGTATGAAAAGGTCCTGTGAGCTCCAAGTGAATCAGTTGTTATGGCCCTGCCTGTGTGGTCCCCATGGAGCCAATCATACTAATTAAACTAGACTACTTAAGCCTCCTCTCATTAGTGTCCAAGTAAACAGCCTTAATTTTTTATGCATTTTAATGCCCATCTCCCAGTTCTGGGGGTGGCACTGAACTGGACAGATGAATGATGAAGGGGGGTAATTTCAGGTTTTCTCACATGAAAGAGAGTGCACTGCGTGTCATTTTACCATTCAAGTTAAATATGTGTTGGTGGTTTTGCACTGATCAGCGTACTTCACCATAACTCACACAGCCAAACTTGACTTCTCAGTGATAATTCATTTAAAGGATAAAAGGATAAAATGTGATATTATATATAAACATGACCTTAAACCAAACACTTGCAGATTTATTATATTTTTGTCCAACTCCATGCACTGTGGTTACACAATCTAGCACTGCTCCAGATACCAGGGGCAAGCAGGGTAAAATGTGGCATGACCCAAAAATAACACTGCAACATTGGCTTCCACTTGATCACTGGAGAAACAAACAATGTTTAAAAACTGAGTTTGCGGGGCGGTATGCACTGTTACGCGCATACTGTATGTGCATATATACTGCATAAAATATGACCATCGATTAAGAAAAGACTAGAACCAAGCCACTGGAGAGCTATTAGCACAGTCAGCAGGAGGGAAGGATGGAGGAAAAGGAGGGGACAGCTGGGTAGAGTCCTAGCAAGTACCCAATGCGCTGGAGCTCTCAAACAGTGGGTGGCATCAAAACAACAGGCAGTAGAAAGAGAGCATGGTCTCAGAGACACACATATTGTACTCCTCTGTTTGCTTCCAGGTCTGTGGTCTTTTTCTGTTCTGCTGCTGGTCCCCAGCAGTGTCCGGAGGTGGCAGCCATGTACGAGGCAGGACAGCTCGAGTTTCATTTCTAGACCAGCAGCATAACAGCCGAGACATAATGAGCTTTAGCGTTGCCACTCTGCCTGTTACAGCAGCTCATCTTCCCCACCACAGGAACCTAGACTATGGGTCTCCATGGCAGACTGTTTGCCTGCTTCAGTGTGTGAGGATGTGTCTGCTGTCCTAGGGTGAGTTAAGGCCTGGGCAAATGAGGTGAGCCTTCGCTTCCACTTTCAGAAAATAGCTAGCCTTTCAGCTGTGCCTCTGTAAGAGTGCACTAGCTGGTTTTGCAGAGGCAGATGCTCACACACACTCATGGAAACACACGTGCATGTGCATGTGACCTGTGATCTGTCTGCATGTGAGCATCCAATGTGATCCGTCAGCATCACTTTATCTACACAGAAAAGTAAAACCACACCGCGAAACAACAACAAACAAAACCACTGGTCCTCCTGTGTGCTCAGGGCACACAGGAGGACCAGTTGGTAATGTGCTGCTACACCTGTTGAATACATCCAATAGTATCTATCTCTGACAGCAAAGCACATGTACGAAACAAAGAGTGGATAATGGAAAACAAAGCTGATATGGGAGCAGTCCGGCTTTATGACTGCACACATGGAAGTAGACACGGCGGGACATACAGTGCTGTCCACTGACGTCACAGTAGCGCACTAACTGCTGTCATTGGGAATGGAGTCATGGCCTGCGGAGCTCAGAGAGTCTGCATGTGTGATGGTGTGCATGTGTAAGTGTGCGTGTGAGTGTGCAATCAGCACTGCTGTGGAGACAGTGAGTCACAGAAGGAGACAGAAAAGCAGAGAGAGGCCCCAGGTTGTCCCCTCAACCTCCTTTGCCCCCATATGCAGCATTGAAGAGCCTTTGATTGTGTCAGTTTTATGCCTGTGTGTGTATGAGTGTCCAAGTTTGCAAGAGGAAGATGTGTCGTGCATGATCATTCAAGTGTATGAGATCACAACGCTCATCGCCAGGCCCTATTTTAAGGTCTGCGACTCATGGAGTGCCCCGGCCTCTGCAGACCCATTGGGCTAATGATCAGCCTTGGCAATTAAAGCCAATCTGTGAGTCAGTGTGGCATCAGGAGGGCCATCTGCTTCCAGCCCTGTAGCACTCACTCTGGCCTGTGGGACCACTTGCTGGGGTCACAGCTCACCCGGCTTGTAGAAAAATGGTCACAAGATCTGAGGAGCAATCTGCTGTGCAATTCTAGTTCAATAGAATCCTGGTCTACTGATACACTGCTGTGTGTACCAACATCTCACGAGTGTAGTAAAAACACAAGCAGTGGGATCGATCTTATGGAGGACAATGTTGCATGTATCCATGACACAAGCCAGCTCCACATCAGCCTCAGGCTAGTGATTCTTCCCACCTGCTTCAGTATTGTAGCCAAGATTTGTGCTGAAATGGGAAATCTAAGATGTATGAAAACTTAGAGAGCTTTGTGTTAATAGTGACTGTGCAAGGCGTCCCAAATCTTCATTAGCATCCACACACACACACACAGAAGAACCATTAATTATAGCCATCAATAAGAGAGTTTCACAGGACAGAAAGTTTGAAAAAACAACTTCAATATTAATACAAAATTCGCAGTTGATACGTTGGTGTCTTCACTTTACCCACGTGAGCCTATTAAATCTTTTGTGTTTCATCTTGTGTGCATTAAGTCTAAGATTCCCTGATTCTTTATATTGGCATTGTCATTCACACACATATAGTAATACACTTTAAATTTCACTTACCTGCATGAAAAGTGCTGCAGAAATCACATTATGGACCTAACCTTCTCTTATCAAGACGTCATCAGTTGCAAAGCACTTCAAAATATACTCTATATTACTTAGAATTTAGTTCTGGATTAGACAAAAACAAAGACCTAAAGAACAGCAACAATCTTCCAATTTCCATCCAAGACCAGACTGATCTACAGTATACACAAGATGACACTATATCACTAAATAGCCCCTTACCTCTTCTGTCCCAGCATATCAGCTGTGCTCCAAAGGTTCACTGTAGTTCTGTATCATCCATCTCTTTTCTATCACCTGGCAGCAGACAGTTGCTAAACCCCAGGAAGCTAGCTGGTGATTCAGGTCAATGGCCTGATGTGACCTTTGGTGCTTTTTTTCACAAGCTTGCCCGGCCCTGTTCTAGATTATGGAAGCATTCATCGTTCAGAAGCACCCACTATCATACCAGTTGCACAGGTCAGCAGTTCTTTTTCCCTATGTGCCACCTGCTGAGAGGGCAGCTGCTGTACCTTTGTATTCTCCTCCTACAGGAAAAGTCATAAGCGCAGCAGCTTTTTTTCACTGTTTACAGTTGTGTAGAGACACATCAATATCTCTCCATAAGAAGCAAAGAAGACGGGTCTGTGGCTGACTAAACTTGTTTTTGTTTATATATATATATATATATATATATATATATAACGGTCTTGGAGGCAACCATGCCACCTTGAAAGATTTGCATATTGAACATAATATGAGAAGCTGTGGAATCCAGAACCACCTGCTGGGTCGAGTACTGTTTCCTTCCACACAGAAAGACAAATTTGCTCCATGCTGTTTTACAGCATTTGAAATGTCATTTTCTGTCAGGTATACGATGGAGTTTGCTGTTCTGTCTCAGGCACGGGTGGTTGGTGGAGATGGAGAGGGATGGAGGCTACCGCAGAGCTATCACATGTGTCAGGAACGAGGTCTGACGAAGACGAAGCATGTGACAATGACGGGATATGGAAACAAGACATCATGAAACAGATGGAAAACCATTCCACCAACTGCAGCAAACCAATACTGTACCAACAAAACACGCAAAACACCAATGTTGTAAAAAATAGACACAAAACGTATTATTTTCTTAGAAACGGCTTTTTAGTGTTTGACCCATCACTTTGACATATAAATGGATGGCTCTTGCCTGATTAAGCCCACAATATGCAGACAACCCTTTGTGTACACAACAGTAGTGGTATATTTTTGCAATGACTGAATTCCCAGAGCAAAAGAGCAGAGCAACTGTAGCAATGAAGTGGGCAACAGAACTTAGAAGTACTGTGGAGCCTGAGGTTGAAAACAGCTCAAGAAAAGTTTCTGATGTTCCTGATAAAAAAAAACAAAAATAAACTTCTTATCTAACAAAATAAAGAAAAATAAAAAGA
>VUQK01010472.1:8244-23237 GCA_015106715.1 Bujurquina vittata | reverse complement strand
GGGTTTAAAAAAAAACAAAAAAAAGTTTCTAATTTTCTAAAAAAAAAAAAAAAAAAAAAAAAATCCTTGTTCAACAAAATACGGCAACAAATAAAGCAATTGATGGCAAGGCCAACCATGGATTACCATTGGTGCAGCTTTTCCTCATTTAAATCCTGTCGTAAGTACGCGTCAATAGTATTTGCATAATCACTCTCACTGCCAGAAGGGGGAGACAAAAGTTCACTACTGCACTTTAAGGTAACTGGTAAATAACCCCAAATTACCCACCCCTCCGTCCTCAGTGTACCCTTGCCGCACTTACCTCCTGCCCTCTTCCCTCCTTAATTATCCCTTTCCTCTGTTCTTTTAGTACTTAAGAGGCTGACTCACTGGACCTGAATTGCTGTTTGTCTGTCATGACATCTGAAATAGTTGGATGACTGAGTGTTATGCCTTTCACTCACTCAGTCTGATGGGACCCCACTAACATCTTCATCCCTGGTTTTCAGTGTAGCATAATGACCTCCTAGTAGCAGCCCTAATGGAGCCATAATGGTCATTTATGCCATGGCAGGCTCTGAGGGCACGGCTGTGGAGGCAGCAAGCCGCACAGGAAGATGGTAGAGTGAGGAGAAGCTCCGGGTTAAGTCTCTCCACCTCCGCCTTTTCCCTTCATACACAGCTCCCAAATCTTAGTCTTTATATGAATACCACATATCTGTGTGTGTGTGTGTGTGTGTGTGTGTGCGTTCAACTGTGCATTCACGTCCATGTAATAAAAGGAACCGATACAAGACTGGTTAACAATAGAAAGTACAATATGAATGTATGAGGGGTGTATCCCTGCTTTTGATGCTCGCTTCTACAGCTTATTCACATGCATAATACACGCACACATAATACATTCTCCTTTTTAATTACATTTTTCCTCGTGAATGCAGTGTACTACATTCTTTAAACTCTTTATAATTTCTCTTCTCTATATGCTTCCACTGCTGGCAGAAATGGTACTGTACATAAATTACACAGCATAAGCTTGTGCTTACTGCTAAAAAACATTCTCTTTCTAGCATTTGCATTTTTATTATACACAGCAAACACAGGGATCTTTCATGCTTAGACCCTGTGCTAGTCTACAATAATCTAAGACCAGCAAAGAACAGTTCAACGTGCTGCAAGGCTGTGATCAAACTGGATATTTCCTTCAAATTTCTTAATCACGTGAGGTCCTCCGAACTAGACACCTGGTTAAAATGCAGCACATCTTGGGATTGTTCCCCAGGGTGCTGCAAGCTGAATAATACAATAGCACATTTATCAACGAGCTAATGCTAATTAGACTGTTGCATAAAAATGAGAATAATGTACAGTAATGTCCCTCATGCCTTGTCAGCTTCCGCTTTGTCTGTTTAGCCATCCAGCTGCATTTTGGGGTCTTAAATAGGATAAAAAAATCGCAATCTATTTTAGAAAACATAAAATATAACTATCCTACTGCAGGGCCAATTTCCCCAAGTAATCACAATGTGCTTTGTAACATCTAATCAGATGAAAAAAAACCCCAGTACAAGCATTTGGAGATATCTGAGGAGAAAGACAAACGCGTTTTCTCTCTCTCAAAACACAACATACACATTACTCATTTCGATCACAAAATGATTTTAAATTCAACCAAACTTTAGATGTTTTCCTTTAAAGCTTTCTGAAAATCAGAGCTGACCAGCTGCTTTTTTAACTGCATCCAGGGATCTGTGCACTCTTTGATGTCTTTTATAACCCGTTTTAACACAAAGATACTCTCAATTTTAGTTTGTTTTTTGTAGTCTGATAAATGTTAGATCTTAAGTCTGAACAGTTATGTCAAACCCTGTATGGCTGGAGTGTGTTTGATTTGTTTTTCCCCTACTTTGATTCTTACCCCGGCTGCAGTCCAGGGTGAGCTGAGCAACGCTGTACAACAGTGTTTACAGTGAATGTCACTTTCAAGTTTTCTGTGGTAATGAAAACAGCTGGAATTCTGAGTAATTCACTCACCGCGCTGAGTGAATTACCGTTAAAAGGAATATAAGGTATAAAGAAAAACATGACATTGAGGCAGTGTGTGGTGAGACTGGATAATACTATTCTGCTGTTCAAACTGGTTTAATGTCAAATTATAGTAACAATCAGGGATATGCACAATACTCCTACAGCTGCGGCTTCACATGATCCCATGTGTGGGTTCTAAAGCTGAAAATGAACTGAAGCTGCATGACTGACACGTTGACTACCTTGACTCATGCTCATATTCATACCTACATTCATAGATGTTTACCACCCTGACGCTGAGCTAAAGCTTTCTGAAAGTGTTACGGATAAACCTGCCAATGCTGTAATGTCTGTATAACAGTGTATTTATTATTGAGTCCACATGATTAGTAACAGTGCGGCAGCTGTTAAAGAGACGGTTCATCTAAAATGCAAATAAACACACAACACTGGTTGTATCTAGTTTCTGAGATCCAATAAGCTGGAGGGGGATGAGTATGAATTTCCTAATCACAACACACACAGTGGATGTGAGGATAATCCAGTGATTTTATGTTTATTTTTAACTAGTTGAGTTTAGAGTGCTGTTAAATGTTTTCTTCTTCTTTTTTTTAAGGAAGTTTCCTTTAATGCTACACAAATGTGAACAGGACTGATGAACACACTTTTTTGAAGTCATGTCCTGAGTATTTGTGGAGGATTCAAAGCAAAGCAAAGAAGTAACCAAAGATGGCACTTCAGACTATTACTATTTTGGTGCTTGAAAAGTAATCTGACGATTCAACTACTTATTTCACTGGGGTCCCATTGAGGTTTATCATGTCTCATGCACAGATTGTTCGACACGTGGTCTTTATATTGGATGTGCTACAGCCACCGGTTGCTAGGGAAAAAAATGTATTCCCCGACTAGTTGGCAGTGGTTGCTGTCTCTCACTGGGTGAAATCAATTGCAAAGAAGATGCGACTGACAGCAGGTTTCCACGGCTGCCTGTAGTTTTTCTGCAAACACTTGCTAACTACTAGCCGAGCAGTAGTAAAATGAAGAAGCAGTGCTTCAAAGCTGCAACCAAAATGTTTTAAAAGGTGCAACTTTTACTTTTAAAGCAAATGTTTCTGTTTCTGGTTTGTGTTGCACTCTGTGTGCACTCACCTAAAACTGCACAAATTGGATGGACTGATCACTGCCAACCCTCACCAGAAACATTATCAGAGGAATGGGTGACGGGTGCTCTGTTAAGAACAAAACATACAACTGCAAAACGCAACACTGCAAATAAGGCGAGAGAGCAATACTGCAGTACACTGTTAATCTTGTGATTTAATTATCAACGAATATTTTAACTTGAGTCAATATATTTATTTTACTAGTCGGTGCGCTCTCAGTGCTTCTGTTTATTTCTAACCGCTGTGCGTATTTCTGACAGCTGTGCGTGGATGTTTAAACTTCATACATCGAATCAATAAAGGTTACTTAGTATGGTCAGATCTGACTCTGTATCAAAGCACAATCAAGGAGACACTTCAACCACTTTTGCTTGTTGCCAAATCAAAGTGGAATTAATTTCCTTGATTGAATAGATATTTTGGGTGATAAACACCCTACAAATATAACATAACCTAGTACTATAATTCCAGCCATGTAAAAAACAAATTGGCAACAAATCAGGATCAAGCACAAAAACATATATACATTTTCTGCATCACAGACAGAATGCATGTAAATTCCAGGGACAATGCAATGCACTACTGCAACTTCACAGCTAGGATCTACCCCGGCAAAAAGGGAGCTACCTTTGTGATAGTGAAAACTGTGACTTTAAACTCAACATAGCTCATTAACACCTTAATCTCACTTCGTTGTACACCCCAGGACTCTTCCTCTTACCGGGTAATGTTTACACCCAAACAGGAAATGGCAACATGAGAACACATCCGTCACACTATTATATTTGGATGGAGATATGGCAGTCCTCTCAGTCTGCAATCACTTTGACACTTACAATAAAAGCACACAATATGAAGAAAGACTGATATTTTTTTGTCACTATGAAATCAGACAATGATCAATATTCCAAGTCATTGTGTATCATCATCAGACTGACCCGTCCAAGAGACCAGCAGGGGAAAATCTGTTGCTTCAGAAATTATGTTATGAATGGAAATAAAACCCCAACAACAATTGTTTAGAGTCAGAATGTGGCTACTTTGTTGCACCTCCTTACCCTTTTTAATTCGGAGGCAGTGGCAAACATTGCTATCTTCCTGATTGCCAGTATGCACGCTGTATACAGCATTGTCTCTGAAATTAAGTTTGAATTCAATGTGAAGTTCAATCATAATGTTGAAATTATGCTGCCACCAGGTAAACAGTGTGTAATTACTGTAGTGCAATAAAAAAAAAGAACGATGCAAAAATCAGAGAAAGCATATTTACCAAACACTGTTCACTTTCTTTTATTGGTATAAATGCTTCTGTAAAAGCTAAAAAATGGGACAAACGTGCTTAAAACAAATAATTATTTTAAGGAACATCCAAAGAGCTGAATGTGTATCTCATTCTTGCAACAGAATAGTGGTAGATTTGGTAAATTTCCCACTTTTAAAGGAATTAAATCATTTTAACAGCATTATGACACTTGCAGCTAATTTTTTTAACCCTCAAATGTTTGATGACCCATAGGTAGCCTTTAGCTCTTTTTTATAACCTAAAAAGTTTCTGTTTCCATTCGGTGTTTCTCATCATACTAAATGTATTTTCTGCCTCATAAAACATTTGCAAATGCCTTTTTGCATTTTTGATGCTGCAAAATCTGCATTTTTTTTCTCTTTGCTCTTTTACAGGCACATTATTCTGTCAGGCGCTCTATTAATACATCTTGTAGTCTGCAGATATGCCATGAATTTATAATGCCACCTCTGTGATTGTGGCATGCCTGTGAGTCCTCCTGGTAAGAAGGGGATAGCCCTAACACAAACATTACAAGAACGGAGCAGTTACCTGCACCACCTCATGCACTCAGATGTTTAGACGGTATTATTTTTAAGTTGCTGTCCACTTATTATATTAAATGTAAAACTTTATCTTCTTAACATCATACAGGTGGAAAGCATAACAGTACATTCTGTGCTTGAGCAGTATGTGAAGCTCAGGAACTTCAGAGACTTGCAAACACAACATTACAACAATCACAACGAGGTGAAACTATAATAAATGCCACTCTTTGTTTGCCTTTTTGAAGGCAATGCTCTGATATATGCTCATTTTTGACAAGTACAGTACAATCTGATTTGTATCCACAATCTTTCCAGTAATAGTAATATGCAAAGCCTTGTAAGTGCATTAAACAGTAATGATGCCCGTGCTATGACGGAACTATTTTGTAAGCATGTCACGGCTGACAAATACAGACACAAGCATAGTGCATGTGATCAATATCGAATGCACTTTGTGATCAATGTTGGAATTAATTGGGAGTGTCAGTTACTGTTTAACAGCCACGGTGCAGGTGTCTGCTTTGAGTCTAACCGGCTCCACTGAATGCTGTCTCTTCCCCATCTATTACTCATGCTGTGTATATTTCAGCTCTATTTTAGGTTATGTTTTGTACACTTGAACCTGGTTTCAGCTGCAGAGATGTCAGTTTTGATTTCTCTTTTTCTGCTTCTGTCTTATTGAGCTTTTGTACTTAATTCGGTGCTTCTTCACTAATCAATGTTTCATCTCTGCTTTTTCTTGACAATTGAACAATTTCCAAACCACTTTTCTTAACTCTTACCAGTGGACCCCTTAGGTTTGCAGGGTGTAAAAAAAAAGCCTTGAAATGTTGCCCACAATTTATGCCTCTTGGATCTAGACTGCTAGAGCCCAGCTCCATTTATTTATATGAGTGTTTCAGCAAGGCAGTGTACAGTGAGGAAAAAAAAGGCTTTGATCTTAAATTGAGGATGCTTTCCACATCTTAGTAAGGAAGGACACTAGTCAATATTTGGCCTGAGGTTATTTCATTTGGATAAGGCGCTTGATTCATACATTAAAATTTCCAATTACCTGTCAGGAGTTGAACGAGCCCAGAGGAGGTTGTTTTAATCATACAGCTTTATCAAACTCTTTAAATTGAGTTTAACATGGACAGGATCTTACATTCCGCCTTGGGGAAGGTGATATTCCCTAATTTGTTGTAAATAGTAAACATTTTAAAAATCCATGTTTAACTAGAGTTACTTATAAGGGAAAAATAATCATCATTCTTTCCGACTTTCAGTCCCATCGCTCTCATTTTGTCGACCCATTTCATACATGTCTGTTTGGTTTTAAGGGTATTTTCGAAGACGCTTGTAAGACGCACAAAAACAATTCTTTTGACTGTTGGTATAATTCAGTTATGTGAATAATAAAAATTAACAATTTCTCTATTCAGTCACTTCTAACGACTGAATAGAGAGAGAGACCCCATTTGTATGCCTTTCATATTCACTCGCACTAATGAGTAGGTGCTATTCCTTTTCTTCTGTGGAACAGTGTTGTGGTCAAGTATAAAACTAGCATATGTCTGATCTGCAGGTGGTCACAGCTGGGCCTCCTGTCTAACCATTTCTGAATCTATTTCACAAAGATATTACAGAGATCTGAGCCGCTGTCAGATATTTCTCATTCCGTCTTATCAGTGGAAGGAATGATGTCTGGCATGGCAAACAAAGTATGTGTAAAGTCCCTAAATAAAGCATGAAATTGACAGGATGCCTGTCTAAGTGAGGCACCGCAGAGCCACTGGCCCTTCTTGCAGCAGACAGGTACAGCTGCTCACCTCCAAACTGCACGCCTGCCATTTGCAGTCCCATTAAAGTGCCCGGCACTCTGAGTCAACACTTTTAATGCAGAAAATGACTTCATTCATTTTCCATTATAAGGACCACATTTTAAAATCTGCCTACAAAAAGAGCTGCTTATTTTTCCGCTTCTCCACAGATGAATTTGCATACATTGGGCCACTGAAGACGAAGAACTTCTCCCATTTTAGACATTTGGTCATGGTAGTGTTCAAGTATGGGATAAAAAGGAGTAAGCAATTTACTTCACTATATGTCAGCTTTCAAAACCTCGTTGAGAAATCCAGACACGTAGCACACTTATAACCCTGCAGATTATTTGGCGACTGACGTGTACACTGACCATCTTTTGTGTATGTGGGTGCAAGTGTGTCTGATTGTGCTGCTTGAGAGAGCAAAAACAGAAATCAGCTGCAATACTGATATTTTAAGAAAGCCTTAACTTACCAGGGAACTGGTAGCTGTAGCTGGGTGCGAATCCAGTGTATCCGCGGCCATACGTTGCCACAATATTAGGGTAACCTTTGAGAGACAGGAAACAGATTAAAAAGGAATGAGAAATATAAATAATGTATAAATTACATAACATGTGACACAAATAAAGCGTGAAAACAGACCCAGGCAGAGGAACTTCACCTCTGTACACAAACACAATGAACTGGGAATGAAAAAATCAGGATGTGTCGAGAATTACAGGCCTTCAGCTTTAATTTGAGAGGTTTAACAAAATATAACAACAGTAACAACATGATGTGTGTGTAGTTTGTAATCACTGCTTTAATTTAATGTACTGTAGGTACATGTGTGGTTGTAACGGGTATTTTAAAGTGTTCCAAATGTCTGAGGACTTAAGGCAATCACTTGAATGACTCAACTAATGACTGTATGATCTATTAAATAACGACGTGATATATGATGGCAAGTTGCCATTAAAGGCTTTATAAACAAAACTAATTCCTGTCTGATTTAACTGTTAGTAATACCCACCCAACCTTTTCATACAAAATGCAATGATGAATACAATAATTGTCACTGGTAATATCTTAGCCCGGAGTGATAAAGTGAATCTAAGGAAGCATGTCAATGGAAAACATAACCATAAGCAAAGACAGACAAGAACATTGCCTCAATTATCTATTTCTAACCGAGGCATAGGAACATTAACTCTTTTTCAATACAAAGACATTTGCCAAAGTTTGCTAAGCGTGTCAGTTTGAAATCTCCAATGTGGTCAATGACTGCCTTAGATCTGAAACCCATGGACATCACCATATTTATTATTTGTGATGTTTTGCTTGGTCTTTACTGCAGCTGCATTAAGTGGCTTCTTTTATTCATAGAGCTTTCTGCTCTCAGTTTTGTCATCGTCTACTAGAAACACATGCTTAGAACTGGGTTGGAGTCAGGTGGAGTTCATTACTTTGCCTTGAGGCTCAGTCACACTAAAGTAAAATAAGAAGGCAACCAGTGGTCGGCCACTGATTGCACTTAAATCTGTCACATTTTTTGATTGGTCCATTGATTGGTCATAGTGGAACAATGCAGAGAGATTCATGGAATGGGTTTCCATGGCTGAGCAGCTGCATCCAAGGCTTACATCACCAAGCACAATGCAAAGCGTTGGATGCAGTGGTGTAAAGCACGCCGTCACTAGACTCTAGAGCAGTGGAGACATGTTCTCTAGAGTGATGAATCACGCTTCTCCATCCATCAATCTGATGGATGAGTCTGGGTTTGGTGGTTGCCAGGTACTTGTCTGACTACATTGTGCCAAGTGTAAAGTTTGGTGGAAGGGGGATTATGGTTTGGGGCTGTTTTTCAGGGCTCGGCCCCGTAGTTTCAGTGAAAGGAACTCATAATGCTTCAGCATACCAAGACATTTGGGACAATTTCATGCTCCCTAATTTGTGGGAACAGTTTGGGGATGGCCCCTTCCTGTTCCAAAATGACTGCACACCAGTGCACAAAGCAGCTCCATAAAGACACGGATGAGTGAGTTTGGTGTGGAAGAACTTGACTGGCCGGCACAGAGTCCTGACCTCAACCTGGTAGAACACCTTTGGGATGAAATAGAGCCCAGACTGTGAGCCAGGCCTTCTCATCCAACATCAGTTTCTGACCTCACAAATGTGCTTCCCATAAACACTCCTAAACCTGTGGAAAGCCTTCCCAGAAGAGTTGAAGCTGTTACAGCTGAAGATGGTGGGCCGACATCATATTAAGCCCTCTGGATTAAGAATAGGACGACACTCTAGTTCGTGTGTGTGAAGACAGACAAGCCAATACTTTTGGCAATATAGACATAATGCTTCTAAGATTTTTAGGTCCAAGTACAATAACTACAGTTTTATCTGTAATTTAGAAGCAGGAAATTAGAGGTCATCCATTCAGTAGTATTGCTCAATAGTACTGGAAGAAGCTATACATGATCCCTCTGTGAGATGGTTAAAATTTTATTTGTGAAGAAATTCATGAATTCCTTCCTAGTTAAGGTTAAAGGAATACTCTGCTCAACAGAGCCCTGCCTCTGTCAGCTTGGCTTGAGTGCTGAAAAGAAACCTTGGGTTATACTTATTCAATCAGTGATGAAAAGTAAGATGTCCTAGCTTTACGGAAGGCTTTATTTATATAGTAAAAAAATGTCTTTTTACAGAGTAAATGAAGATCTTCTAAATTAGTGAAACACCATTTCCTCTCAAGCTTACAGGTTTTCTGCTTTAAGGCACATATTTGTGAGTTATACCTGGGAGCCAAGCACTTTTTTTTTCAGAGAAGCCACAGTCGCCGTACGCAACGAGGATGTAAAACTAATAACAAGATAATTGACCTCTGTGGGACTAAAGTTTAGGTAGCTACTCTACATTGAGGTGGCATTTAAGAATAGTGGAAGAATGAAACTTAGTTACAGCAATTTCAGAAGACATCTACTGTAATGAAATGTATTCCCCTATGCTCTGTTAGTATAAATTTAAATCGTATTAAGAAATGATCAGACAAAAGAGGGTTTTCAGGGAATACTGTTAAATGTTCAGTTTCTATACCATATGTCAGGACAAGATTCAGCATGTTGTTCCCAAGTTGTGGGTGGGTTCATTTACATTTTGAAAGAAGCCAATCAGGTGTAACAATAGATTTAAAGCAGTATTGAGGATATTGTTTAAGCATCTACAGTACCAGACAAAAGTTTGGACACACCTTCTTATTCAGTGGTTTTTCATTATTTAAAAAATTGTCTGCATTGTAGATTAATACTGAAGTCATACAAGCTATGAAGAAATAGATATGGAATTATTTAGTAAACAAAAAAGTGTGGAAAAAACAGAAAGTTTTATACTTCATATTCTTCAAAATAGGCACCTCTTGCTTAGATGACAGCTTTGGGCACCTCTGCATTTCCTTAGTCAGCTTTATAAGGTAGCCACTTGGAATGGCTTTCAGTTAACAGCTGTGCCTTGTCAAGAGTTAATTTCTTTCATTTTTTGCCCTCTTAATGTGTTTGAGACCATCAGTTGTTTTGTGAAGAGGCAGAGCTGGTATACAGTGAATAGCCCTATTTGAGTAATATTCTAATCCATAATAATGGCAAGAGCTACTCAACTAAGTAAAGAAAAACAACAGTCCATCATTATTTTAAGAAATGAAGATCAGTCAATCTGTAAAATTAAAAGAACCTTGAAAGTATCCTCAAATGAAGGCGCAAAGGCCATCAAACGTTATGATGAAACTGGCTCTCATCAGGACCACCAGAGGAAAGGAAAGGTTCCCTCTGTTGCACAGGATCAGTTCATCAGTTACCAGCCTCAGAAACCTCAACAGTACCCCAGATAAGAGCCCACCTAAATGGCCTTTTGTCAGATGAGTCAAAATTTGAGATTTTTGGTTCCAAACGTCATGTCTTTGTAAGACGCAGAAAAGGTGAGCGGATGGTTCTTACAGTACATGTGTAGTTCTCTCTGTCAAGTACGGAGAGTGTGATGGTATGGGGGCGCTTTGCTGGTGACACTGTTGGCAGTTTATTTAAAATCCAACCACACATAACCAGCATGGCTACCACAGCAATTTGCAGCGACATGCCATATGGTTTGCGCTTAGTCGGACCATCATTTGTTTTTCAACAGGTCAATGACCCCACACACACCTTCAGGCTATGTAAGGGCTATTTGACCAAGAAAGAGCATGATGGAGTGTGCATCAGATGACCTGGCCTCCACAATCACCTGATCTAAACCCAACTGAGATGGTTTGGGATGAGTTGGACCACAGAGTGAAAGTAAAGCAGCCAACAAGTGCTCAGCACCTCTGGGAACTCCTTCAAGACTGTTGGAAAACCATTTTGAAGCTGATTGAGAGAATGCCAAGAGTCTGCAAAGCTGTAATCAAAGCAAAAAGTGCAGACTTTGAAGAATCCAATATCTAAAACACTCTTGTTTACTACATGGTTCTTTATGTGTTCCTTCATAGTCTGAATGACTTTACTATTAATTTACAATGTAGGAGAAAAAAGAAAAAAAATGAATCAGAAGGTATGTCCAAACTGGATGTTAAAATCACCTACTATAATTATTTTATTAAAACTGAACACTTAATCAGATTAAAAAGTCTGACAAATCTTATTCAGAAACCCTGATTGAGGACCAAGTCAATGAGAGATAACAACAAATAAAACAGTTTTCCAATTAGGTGTACATGGCTAAGAGTCAGGATTTCAAATGAATTAAAACTCTGTGTGCGCCTTTGGTTGATTAATAATGTGGAGTGGAGTCTCTAAAATAATTGTTCAACATCAATATGTTTACCAATTACTGTATTACATACTTTATCATCAATAAACCACAGTATTACCACAAAGAGACCTCATGTACTTGCCAACTTGACCCCATTTAGAAGCAAACTGATAGCAGACTGATGGGAGACTGATTTAATCTTTTAGCACCATCTTGATGCACCAAAGTCACTTTGAAGACATGCAAGTGGTCTTTGACCTGGTCCCTTATCTTTGAAGCAACCATTTCAGAGGCAACAAAACTGCAAGTTCACTATACATGGTTCACTGTACTCTGGTCTCCAGCTACTGTTAGTGTGACTGTAGCTGCTTTGTTCTATCAGTCTCACAGGTTTTCAGGAGTCTGAAAAGAAATAAATGTCTATGCTCACCAGATTTCACCCTGCTACTTCTATCAGCAGTCACTTCATCAATAAAAACCGATGACCTGGTTCTACTAGCAGTACATGCCCATGCATTAACACTGCCTCCACCACATTTTACAGATAATGTGTTGCGCATGGATAATTAGCCTTTCCTTCCATTCTCCATGCTTTTTCTCTTCCCATCATCCAGGTTACATATAAATGTTTCTAAAGTTTCTGCTATCTCAGTGACAGGTGTGTTTGGGTTTTCAGCTTAACGATGGTCCTTTTCACATGCAATGACTCCTGTCTGAATGGCATAATAATAGTTGTCACAAACAAAACCACATGCAGGTTCTACACTTAAAACATCTTTTATCACCTAATTTGTCATGAGATAAAGGGAAACAGCTTAGGAGTAAATGTGCCATTACTTTTGAGCCTTTGAAAAAGAGGGGCTGTGTAAAAAAATGTGGTTATTATTTTGTTGAAGCCCTATAATTAAAGCTGAAATTCGATATTCAATTCTATCTTGATTGCTTAATTTTGAATCCACTGTGGTGATGTACAGAGGCAAAATTAAAAACAGTGTCTTACTTTCCAAATACTAGGATAGAACTAACTGTATTTCCACTTAGAAGAAAATACATTTTCAGAGGATGGCCTTTAGGATCTTATTCTAATTGTTTTCATTTTGACAAACAAACTCTCATGTTACCCTTCTAAAATGAAAGGAACATCCTCATTAAATACATGTCTATTAAGGGTAAGTATCGCTGTTTAGAAAAATACTTAGAAAAATACAACAAGTCTGACTGCTTGCCTTGTTTGAAAAAGTGCAATAAGCAAGAAGTTATTTATTCTTTGTGCTCCACGCCTAATTAAGAGGTGGCATGGATTTAACCGGAGTATTCCTAAGGAATTCTGCCACATTTTGAGATCTCACTGGTTAATTTAGTCCATAAAATGTTTTTATAGTCAGCAAGAATAATGGCTACAATTATAAAACTAGGGCCCTGTTTGTTTGTCAAAAGAAAAAAGAATGTTTTAGGGGAGCAGACATGGTGACTGAAGACACAGTTTTACACAATTCCTCTTTAAACTAAACAAGTAACACTATATGGTTCAAAACCTTTTTTCATTTTAATACATTTAAGTTAAGGTACTCAGAAGCAGTTAGTATTGAGCTTGGTTTTTATCTTCATGCATTTTTGATTCAGCTCTTTATTTGGGTATTCAGAGCTGGTCCCAAATTCAGCAAATGGCTGGAAACCAAAGCACTGATATGCTCCCACACAAATACAGCTGCTCTTGGTTCTTAACTGTCTAATTCATTTCCACTCTTTATTTAACCATAGGTTATCTGGCATTTTTATAGCTCAGTATAATAACACTTTATAGCATGCTCCTTGAGATGTCGGTGTCTGTTTATGTTCTGTATATCTTCACAGTAACAAAGAGGTTCATGTGCTAATATAGCTACATATACAGAAGTGTGTCAAAAAGATTTGGTCAAGTAAGGGATAGCTGCACATCTGCACCTACAACCTGCTACTATTATTAATTTATTTTTTTACAGATTTAAACAAGGTTTTACAAGAAACTAAGGCAACACTGGGATTTACTTCTTATTTAATTACTTGTTATTGGGCGTTATCGGGGTAACTGATGCTTTATGGAAATTACAAGCATGTGCTAGATGTGGTTAACCACAACTTAAATGGCTAACAATCTGACTGAAGAAACATGAAATCGAGGTTTTGAGCACTACACTCATCTTTATATGGACTCAAAGATTACAAAATATTTCAAGGTAACATCACATTGAATTTTTTTATATGACAAATTTCATCAATTAAAGTGTATAGAAGTGAAGTTTATGCAGAGTTATATTAACACTGATTTATTGATCGATGTTTACGCATGTACTGTACCAATAGATATTCACAGTAAATCATAACTAGAATTATCAGGCATTCTTTTTATACAATTAAAGCAATACCTATGCCCAACTAGTGAATTATAATCTTGCTGCTCATGGCCAATGTGAAAAGTGTCATCTGTAAACCAAAGTCAGTGTTTTTTAGGGGGGGAAGATGGCTGGTTTAGAAGTTGCACAGTCCCTGGGTGAATGGCAAGTTGCAATAAGGCCCAAAGAGGACCCAGTGTCATTACAAAAATTTAAGAGTAGCAGATGTATTGTTCATCTGCTGTCATGATTCTTATTACTACCACAGACCCACCAGTTAATTAGCTGGACAGTTTTCAGACAGAAGCAGCTGTGGGCAACATATTGAGAAACGGGGTGTGAGGGAGCAGGCAGCTAGGAAGCGGTATACAGACACAGGAAAATTTGAGAAGCACGCGTGGGGGGAGCGAGTGAGAGTTTGAGCACCATCAAAGGTAATATAAACATAATTAACCCCCTAATTATAGTATATGTCTAAGTCTTTATCTGTGTTCCTCAAGCTATTATCACCTTCAACCATAAGTCTGGACTAAATTACCTAGCACGGCGACGTCCTTAAGGCTACGAATGAATCAGCCTTGATAACTCTTTCTTTGTTGTGTGTAAGCTACACCTCAGTAACTGACCTCTGAAACCTCTTTCAGGCATGCGTGTCCTCAGCTCTCGTTAGCTGTGTGCTACCGTGATAAAGTGGGTGCAGTCACAATACCATTCAAATGTCAAGATAGTAATTTATAAGCTGTATTTCTCTAGACAGTGCTGGCTAATTGGCATTACATTAAATACAGCTAAGTAAAACATTATTATATATTAGCTAGTGAAATTACCTTCACACTGCAAGCACATGCATACAAGTGCATATATGGTACAGGTATATCTCTCTGGACATACTCTCTCTATATATATGTACCAGAACAGCATATGCTGCATATGCATTTTACAGGTAATTTCACTAGCTAATATATAATAATGTTTTACTTAGCTGTATTTAATGTAATGCCAATTAGCCAGCACTGTCTAGAGAAATACAGCTTATAAATTACTATCTTGACATTTGA
>VUQK01010470.1:17727-29015 GCA_015106715.1 Bujurquina vittata | reverse complement strand
ATCAAACATGCAGAAGCAGCTTTCAGATTTTATACATCTTTTATCTGGAACAAACTCCCAGAAAATTGCAAAACAGCTGAAACACTAAATTCCTTTAAATCAAGGCTGAAAACCCACCTGTTTAAAGCCGCTTTTGATTAGTAGGTCGCAAACAAATCCAGGTGAAAGCTGCTCTAAACAAAATATCTCATTACACACTCCCTATGATTATCACGTGTAACTGCTTGATTATTTCTATGATTATGTGTGATGATTTTATGTTTGACGATTTGTTGTGTACTAAATTGATGTTTTAATGCTTTTCATGATTTTAATGCACATATGTTTGATTGTCTTATGATGTAAAGCACTTTGAATTGCCTCGCCGCTGAAATGTGCTATACAAATAAATTCTTACTTACTTACTTACTTGTGCATAATGGCGTTACTTGAAACCAGAGAAAAAATATGTTTGCTTCTGGTAATGTGCTGCTTTGAGACCCCGGCCATGGAAATACTATGAATATGTGGAGCTGACTGCCCCTCCTTGAGCCTGGTTCACCCGGAGGTTTCTTCCCATTAAAAGGGAGTTTTTTGTGTCCAAGTGCTTGCTCATAGGGGTCCTTTTGATTGTTGTGTTCCTCTGTAATATTGTAGGGTCTATACCTTAGAATATAAAGTGCTCTGGGGTGACTGTTTGCTGCGGTTTGGCACTATATGAATAAAATTGTATTGAATTGTTTATAAATGGTTTTTATCACACATACAATGCTGTGAAACAATGATTTGCCTCCTTCCTGATTTCTTAGTCTTTTGCTTTTTTTTGTCACATTTCAAATCATCAAACTAATTTCAATATTAGACAAAGATAACCCGTATAAATACAAAACTGCAAATGATTTCATTTATTAAGGGGGAAAAACTATCCAAACCTAGCTGGTAAAAAGCTGTGAAAAAGTAATTGCCCCCTTTGATTAATAATCATTTAAGATTTAAGAAATGAGCTTAATAAAATGTCTTCATTTAAACCAACTTGTGGATATGGTGTCTTTCCCAGATATATCACAGAATGAGAGACAGGGTAGATCCTGGATGTATCACCAGTGGATGGACCTACTAATCTGACTTTTAACTCTAGAATTGTGTTGTTAGAGATTCAACTTGCAACATTGGTGAAAATGTATATTTGTTGCCTAAATTATTGGTTCTCTGATGGGTCTTTGTCAGGAAAACTTGACCTTTATTACTGCTTTAAAGGGAATAAACAGAAGGAGTGGGTAGTAAGCTGAGCAGTGACCTCCACCTTGGACAAGCAGGGAGCCACCTACAGAGACGGCACCGACAGGGAACACTGTCTGATTGGTAGCTTATCTCTAGGTGGTGCAAAAATAGTATTCTTATACAAAGCTATTAGGACAACGAATGAAGATAAAAGCTTCAAAGAAATTAAATCGTGAGGACTGCAAATACCCAAAGAGAGCAGATTTGGTTTGTTTAGCAACTCGTGTAGCACCAAAGCAGCAACCTCTGGGTCTGGAAAATGAAGCCAGTGCAGAACTGCTAAAAACTGTAGTTTCTAGCATGGGCACTTGAAGCCAGCTCTGAGGGCGAGTGTGATATATTCACACCCAAAGCTTTTTTAAAAAATGCAGCTACAAAAGTGTGCCAATGGACTCCACAGTGGGGCTGATCGGCACAAGTGCACAGCATGACTTTAATCATAAATACAATAAATAAAACATATTTTTATCAGCATGTGTGCCTAAAGATTTATACCAGTTAATAACAAAGTTTGGTTTTAAGTCAAGTTTTTCTTTGTAATTAATTAATAATTAATAAGCACCCACAAAAAAAAAAAAACAATTTTGCCATTTTGATCAAAGATGATCTCTTTGTAGATACAAGCGTGAAACAGAAACGTTTCAGTCATTTTCATAGAGCGGATTGAGCACCAGCAGCCTTCGACAAATCCTAAAGGACGAAGGATGTTTTAATAAAGCGTCAACGTCGCGGTCCACAAAACAGTCAGTGTTTAAATATTTAAATATTCACACATTATTCCTTTATTATTAGAAACTTTATTATCTGTGTATTTCAGACTTCCAAGTTGCTGGAAATAAATCTCTTTCCAAAAAATATTATGAAAGCATTTATGGGTCTGTAATATTATGAAATTGCAGACCCATAAACGTTAAGGCCTAGTGCAGAAGATTAGAACAAACAATAATGTTTGGTTTACACTTGTGAGAGAATGATGGGGCATTTCTTTTTTCCTTTGAGCAACACAGTCGTGTAGTAGACCCAGCAGTGAGAGGCTAAATGCTCCTAACTGGAGCTGGCATGAAGGAATTAGTCACAGAGCCATGACAACAGCCACACTGAAATCCAGACAGTCATTTTCTGTGGGCACTCGGTCTCTCTTCCTCACACATCCTGACAGCTCCATCCAGCTCCCGGCTTATTGCATATGGATGTACGCAGCCTCGGACTGTGCTGAGATACACTATGCACGGTATGCTTGTGTGCCTCCGTGAATCAAAATGAATATTTCATATTTGGCATGCTTTGTCCGGATAAGCAGATGGTACCTCTTCTGCCTGTCTCCTGCACACCTGGACCCTGCTCAGGTATTAGCATCTAACAGTGTCTTTCAGTCTCTTTATCTCTCTCTCTCTCCCACCCTTCCTTGCTCTTTTCCCTGCATGCACTGTGGTATGCACTCACTTTGCAGGAAACGCCTGATTAGTCGTCCTTGCCTACATGAGATCAGCTGCTCGATTGCGCCCCGATTTCCACCTCATTTGTTATTGTCAGACTCAAATGGGATCCATAAAATTCTGAAATTCATGTAGCTTGTTGGTTCTCTACTTGGTTTTGTCTTATTTTAGGACCAGAAATGCTGCCTCACATTAGTTGGGAAATCTGCAGAGGCTCAGTAAGGTCAGTGGACTGAGTTTGTTTGAGGAAACCTGACCATAAGGCTCCATCTTCTTCCCTGGAGTTAGTAGCCTAAATAAATACATCAATAAAATTCAAAGCTTTTTATCATTTGCATCTTTAACCAAAAGTCAACGGTAAGAAATGAACTATAAGGCTTCTAATACATGAGGCTGTTTGTTAACAGTTATCCATGTGGCAGGCAACCCATTAGTCAGCCATGTGGTCTACAGGAGAAAAGTTAAAAAAAGAAGAAGAAGAAGAAGAAGAAGGAGAAAGCAACCTAAATCTATAGAGAATCCCACAGAGACGAAGCCAAACGCGAGAGGCAGCACTAAAGCCTGACAGACGATCTCAGAGGAGCCAAGCCGCCCATCTCCCAGATGGCTCCATCCACGAGCGGTTAGGGGGGGTGTAGGCTTCAAAATTCCTTTAAGAGCTAATGAAGCTTCTGTCGCTGTGAGAAAACCTCTTTAAAAGAGACGGCGTTCAGGTCTGAGAGAGTTTGGCTGCACGTTGATAAACTGAAAATGAAATGGCTGCCCTCAACATTTCTATTTCTAATCAAATTTAAATTCACCCTTTTGTGGATTTTATTGTATTGTTCGACCAGGCCGGCTTATGTGACTTGCGTTTGTGTTTGCGAAGCGTTCAGCTGATGCAGTTTTCTCATAAATTAATTCCTCATTTGACAGAAGGTAAGCCGCCTGGTGTTTTAACACAACTGAAACAGATTAGTTAGGGGGAAAGCGTTTACAGCTCCACAGACAAAAAACATCACAGGGGTTTTGGACTGTCGGCCAGCCAGGACTAGCAGGATACATTTCCATTTATCAATAAAGTGTTAAATAATAAAACAACTTCAGTGAGTCTTTAGATAAAACTTTACTTTGAACTAAAGCTCCTTTTTTAATTTAGAAATACCAGAAGGTACTGTAGGTAACAGAAAATGCTGATTGACAACAGGTCATAAAATTCTGGGGACAGTGAAAATAAATGGTTATGGAGCCTGCAGCTCTCCTTTAGCTGCTCCCTGTTATTCTGTTACCTCCTGCATGAAGGCTGAACAGTTTTGATCAGCTGTGTAGGAAAAGCTCAGTTTGCATTAGCAGTAATTTTATGTTATAAGCCTATTTATGGGCCTATTTATGCCTATAAATACTGGCTATGCAGAATGAGGGTAACAGGTAGGATCACTTAATCTTGCAAATACATTTTCTGATGAAAGTAGAAAAATCCCAGAGAACAATTGATGGCACAGGAGTCAGTTTCTGTTGAGATAAGCTAATGAATTTGCAGCGCAGTGCTGTGAAATCAGTGTAGCTCACTTGGCAGTCTTCCTTTCTCTGACTCTTCCTCAGCTATATGACAGTAATCATTCCATTAAGAAAGTATTTATTTGATTACACTTTGGATCTCAGCGTTTAAGTGATTGGATAGACTATACTGGTCTTCACAACTCACAGTAAATAGATTGGGTATTATTTTCTTTAACTTTTGGGACTACGAATCTATACCCAAATTACTCTGGCCCCTCTGATATCAGGACTCAGTTCTTAATAATCAGATTTTTGGTATTTTATATCAGGTCTGCTGAGAGAATATTGACTAAGTTCAGAAAAAAAAGATGGATGGACGTTTTAATGAGCTTTGGCTTCATCCAAGTAAACAGTCTGAGTGGACGAGCTACATGGGCTGATTTGCTTTCTTGAAAGCATTGGCTACCATCATGCAATGTTTTCTCTTTTTTTTAACAGCTTTTTTTTAATTTATTTATTTATTTGACTGAAACTGAATGTGAACATGGGCTGGCACACAGACTGGGAAGTCAGTTATCCAGATACTTTCTGGCTACAATGTAGCCACTCTAAATAATGAGTTAAAAGCAGATGAGTTTCCAGACTTCCCAGCTTTTTATACGGAAAATACATAAATATTCTAATAGTTTCCTCGGTGGGCCATAAATACTGGCTGCTAGTAACAGTATACCATTTTAGCAGTTTGGCATCTTTACATGGTAGCCTTAGAGTCTTGCCGGGAACACAGCGAGCGGGTTGCCAGCCTATCACAGTGCTAACACATAAAGACAGACAACCATTCACACTCACACCTTTGGCTAATTTAGAGTTCCATATAACCCAGCATGCATGTCTTTGGATTGTGGGAGGAAACCGGAGTATTGGGAGAGAACCCACTCAGGCACGGGGAGAACATGCAAACTCCACACGGGAAGGCCCCATAACAAGCACATGATTATTTTATTCGGCTTCAAATTAAATAACAAACTGATTCTGAAGAGCTGCTTGAAATGTTGTATCATAGAGAGAGAAAAAAACAACTGTTTTCACAGCGTGCTCTGTACTTTGATCCATTCAGCTGACTCATATTACACTAATAGACCAGAAACTGCACCGCTCAAATGACTTCCGCACACAGTGAGTCGTATCGCTCCACTACGTGGATATTAGATATAATTTTATCCCCGAGAATTTATGAAGTTCATTTTGTGCGAGTCTTAATGGCTTGTACAAAATGAGTGAACAGCAGTGAACAGCTGGGTCTTTCAGTGATCAAGGTTACTTGGGAATGAATTGGGTAATTCTTTTTTTTTTTTTTCCTGAGGAAGATTAAAATTGGCAAGTTGGCCCCAGATGTCCTGTTGTAGTTTGGGTATGGGCTCAGTTTTTTTAAAAAAATATAATTTATGTATCAACAGTGGCTGTAACTCCTAATTTTGTTCCCGGATGCACAGAAGACATCCGGCAATGCCTTAAATTTAAAATCCAACCCTCCACTTTGGTTGAAGTATGTGGGCAATACAGTGTAGAAGCACCTCTGGGGAGGCTTTAATAAAGAAAAAATGTATCAAATGTTTTATGTAATTTAGGGCAACCTACCTCTCTTGACTGATTACTTGTCATTTAGTGTAAGCCATGTCCTGTAACAGTACTAATTATCACTCCCTCTAAGACAAAGGAATTGACAATGAAGCAGTCAAGACTAAAATCAATCTGCACTGATGTTTGTCTGAGGGGGTGTTAATTAGAAAGAAGGGACGATAACATCTGTCTGTCCCTCAATCATAACTGTGGGGTTTTTTCTCTCTTTACTGTTTGTCAGAAGAAGCTGGAACCACAATGCAGCGATGATCAACTGCTACTGCGTTTTTTATAAGGCTGTCCTCTCTCTGACCTTGCCACAAATACAACAGCGCTGCTCCTAATTAAATTATTACAGTAAATTATTTAATTTCCTGCGAGAAGCGGTTAATAATTGAAAAACAACTTGTTACTGTGCAACTCGAGAAAATGAAAACAGTTAAGAGATATCACGCCGGTCAAAAGTAATTCAGGGAACGCTCGATGATCAGGACACAACACAAAGTCAGTTAAGATCAGGGATATCGATCTGTCCTGTTAGGGAGCATAAAATCATTGTGAATCCATTTCAGCTGCTTTGGTGCAAACGGAAGGGATAACAAGTGCACTGGAGAGGCACTAACAGGACAAACTCCCAAACAGGGAATGATTTAACAGGTGACCTTTGCTCCTATGCTTTTTTTTCTATATCTTTCTCACTTCTGGTAGCATGGCATGGTACCTGCAGCCTGTTCAGTTTGCACAGGAAATCCAGCTCCTTCAGGATGGCACATTTACACGTGCCGCCACAAGGTTTGCTGTGTTTCCCAGCCTAGTCTCAAGAGTGTGAAGGAGATACATAAGGAGGGTTGGTGCTCCTTCACGTAAGGAGCAACAGGAGAAGCACTGCCAGACCTCCAGCAGGTTATTCACGTGCACGTTTCTGATCACGACGGCACGACGTACTTTAGTGGGACATTTGCTCACAGCCTGACTGACATTCACCATAGATCACCAGAACTACCAGATCCACCATTGGTGCTCCATTCTCTTCACAGAATGAGGTTCACACTGAGCACGTGTGAAAGCCATGAACGAGTCTGGAGACACTTTAATGAACCTGCATAAACAGCTCACTACACCATCTGGTGGTACAAACTGATATTTGACAAGAGTACAGCCCAGCGTTGACTTCTGTTGATATCTCTTCAGTGAAATACATAGATGTCTTTGGAAATAGCATCATGGCAGTTTTTCTTAACATTCTGTTAATAGCTTCAGTTATTCTGGAAGGATTTTACATTTTTTAGAATTTGCAATAAGGACCCTTAAAGACTCCAGGGTACCTAACTGAGGTAACCAGCCCATACCTTCAGTTTGAGCCACAGAAAATCTCAAACCCAATCTTAGCTTTCCATTAAGAATAACTAAAGTGTCAACATTTTAAATTTTTAACTTTTACCCTGGAGCACTGCCATGCTGGTAATGTTATTGTAGTGCCACTGATCATTAGTGTTTTTACTGTCAAAGCAAGTCCCCTCAGCTACAGAAAGATTTAGTATGTGTTTGAGAATGCAAATAAGGCACGCATCCATCCATAAAGGGCTCTTTAAAAATGTACTACGGCTCTCCCAGCAGCATCATATCAGTTGTCCTCAATGCTGACAGCGAGGACAGCAGTAAAACTTCTAATCTTTCAATCCCCTGTCCTGTTCAGCCTGATGGATTCACCCACAATCGCCGCATGTCAAAATACAGCAGCCTTGAGACAAATCACAACAGCATATGGCAGCTGCTGCTGCACAGATATTTACACCGGGGTCCGTGTGTGCTGTAAGGTTACAGTGTGGGCATCCTGCTGCTTCTTTCCCCCATTTTATATCAAATATCAGACATGGTTCTAGTTCTGGAAAAGCCTGCACAAGTCAAATAATGATCATAATAATGAAGGGTATTCTTAGATGAAAATCATTCACTGTCATTCTAGCTTAATTTATGAATGCCTGCGGACCTTTGTGGTGACGCGCCATTATGAAGTCTCTCTGGTCTTCATTATTTTTCATTGCAAACTTTTATTGCAGAATAAGAAAGAAAGAGAAAACGGAATAAAGGAAGAGGAAATGGGAGTTGGGAGCAAAAGAAGACAGAGGTGGGGACATGGGGAGATGGCAGAGATGACGGAGGCATTAGAGGCAAGAGAACATTTGCACTTCAAATACATTTCTGCCATTCTCCTCAGTTATCAGTGTAAGAGTGAAGGTAGAACTGATTAAATGTTTTTAAATGTATCCAGCTGAAATGCAGGGAAACTGGAGCCTTTGGGTAAATGCAATGAAGTGTAATGTCCAAATGTGCATAAAGCAGTAGTGTATAATTACAGATGCAGACTGAAGTGCTAATCACAGTGAAACAGTCACAGGGTCACAGCTCTTTTAAAGATGTAAAGTTTCAGATAAGGAAGGTTAGAAATATATATATTTAAAAAAGGGCACTTCAAATCTAAAAAAAAAACAACCTTGTTTTTAATTTGTTCAACATCAGCAACATCAGCACTGTGCATTCCCCGAAATATGGAAACCACTTCGGCGATGATTCATGTTCGTCTGTGCAAGCGGCTGCTTGTCTGGGTCCTCGTAAAGATGATCAGTAGGAGAAGGATGGGAGAAACAGCCCAGTATTGTTAACCTCGTGCATTTTTAATGCGCATCCCTTCAATATTTGATGGGCCCGGAGACTTCACAGACATTGTGGTGTCAACTGACACATGTCAACTTTACAAATCGAGCTCAAAAAGTTAAAATCTCAATTATGGGAGAAAAAAAAAGAGGCCACACGTTTTGTGTGCTGTGCTTATTTCTTCTTCTGCACCAGGAAAGAAGGGAATCAGGGCTCTGGTTCAGTTTTGTGAGCTGCATGGGGTTTTATTTTTTAATTGTGCTGACCTGATTTTTAAAGCCAACTTAAAAAAAACAAAAAATTCAAAGCCAGCTGAGCACAATGCACGAAGCTTGAACACTGACATATTATCACATGACATATTATTAAGAAAATCTATCAGCAAACTGTCACAAATTATTATCTTTGTGACAACATTCACTTCCACCTTTTTTTTGTGTGTGGTTCTGTCGAGCTTTTTCAGTGAATCTCCACCAAACTTGTTTCTTCCTCATCTCTTTCACTGAAATCCAAACCAAAAAAAAAAAAATGCACACGAGGATATGCAGCACACAGCAACCAAAACCTGCGGAAACCCGATCGATCGGTGATTTTACGCCAACAGCTCAGTGTTTGCCGTACTCAGCTGATACTGACTGAATTATTATCCACAGTGGCACAAAGGCTCTGTTCCAGCCTCTTATCTCACTGTCAGATGACTTTTAAATGTTGAGCACATATCATTTATCTCACGCTGCTGTTTGTCTGCGTCATGAAGGAAACTTTGCCCACGTGTCCCCTGTAGATCATTAGGTTGGGTCCTTCCATATAAAATTGATCACAACTTTAAAAAAATAGTTATCACCTGACCCCTCTCAGTCTATTTATTTGTGCAAAATTTGATCTTCATACTGTGAGTTTGCACTTTTTCATTGACCTTTCTTCCAGCATTTTTGAGTCCTCGTAATTCAGATTACAGCTGATTATACCATGTTACAGGACATGAAAAGTCTCCTTTTCACTTAAACTTTCATAACAAGCTCATCTTCAAGTGTAGCAATTTTGTAACATTTACCGGAGTAGCTTGTAGCTGTGAACTTGACAAACAGTGAGTGTTTGCATGTTCGATCAAACAGCTTTAGGTTCTGGAGATGTTTGTTTTTTTTTTAAATCCTTACAATTTGAGCACGCAGTAGGTCCTGGATCAAAGAGGGTTTGAGGATCAATTGCGATGAAAAATGCACTTTTTAAAGTTTTCTCCAGCAAATGATCAGAAAACAGATGAAACATGCAGAGGATGAGTGCTTGGATCTGTTGCTCGACATCACAGACATTAAACTGATGCAGTTTTGCAAAGGTATACAGCGTGATACGGATGCTCAAAGTTAACCATTGAAAAATTACGTTGAACAAAAGCTACAGTTTGCTTTTGGATTGTGATACTTGGAATGGAACACTGTAAAACTGAGCGTTAATGTGCACTGAAGACTTCGTGTGGTTTCAATTGATACGCTTTCCAAATCTCACTCCTCTGATTCATCTGCAAGATCGGGGTATTGTGAGCTCCTGTGGGCTGTCAGCTCAGAGATGAAGTCATACAAGCATGAGTTGGACCTACAGGAGCAGATCTAATTGCAGGTTGGTCTTTGTCATTAGAGATGGGAACATCTCTGGCCTCGAGTCAGCTGGTACACGGGTGGTTCCCAACTTTTATCTTTCTCGGATGAAAGATGGAAGTTGAGGGCTATTGCCTGAAAAATTCAGCTGCCAGCCACCTCGGCACTTGGCTGTGTCCAACCAACGCTTGATGGTTTCCTGTACGGCACACAGGGACACCTGGATCTTCTTCCAGATTTAGATTTGTGTGGGGCATTATATGAGGCCCTGATGATGCTGGTGATAATGATGATGTCCTGTACTGCTGTTTCGTTTCCACTTTGTTACCACGGCTGGAGCAACACCTCTCACATTGAGCCTCATAGCTCCCTGAGTCATGCTCACCATTGCTTTGGCACCTTTTTATTCCACCAGCAGGCTAGAGATGACATTAAGAGGTAATAAGAAAGAACCTGGGTAGCCTAAACTATTTCCTTACTTGTGACTTCAATTTACACCCATGAGTGAGGGCAGCACTGAAAATTGAAAGCTTAAAATTGTTTCCTGCCTGAGTTACTCTTGAGTGTCCACCTGTTACCATTGTCCAGACTTTTTAGGAGCTTCTCAAGCACAGACGATTCATCACTGAGCCGGACTTTAATGGTGGAAATCCTTCTGCATTTAGATTCATGAGCATTTGATGCATCCCCGAAGTTTATCCAGTAGATGTCTGATGCATACATGTTTTTTATGAAGTCTTTACTCAGAAGGACGGATCTATCAAAATACTGATGACTAAGGTCTGAGCTCTCATTACTTAGAGTAATTTATAAAATGGGCCACGGGTCTCCAAATACCCAGCCAATTCATCTAAAGCCAGCCAGAGCTTCAGAATAAAAGCCTCAACATGAAGCAAACTTTGATGCTCTTCACCAGTGGGTTTTTCACAGTCATCAGAGAGGAAGAAATGTTTTTGTTCAAACAGAAAACTCTATGAATGAGTGGGAGGTAAAGAGAAAGGACCCAGAAAGGAACACAATCAGAACACAGATGCAGAAAAATGGGGGTGTTACAGGAAGAGAGAATCATGGGTAATGCGGTATGTTGCAGATAACTGAGCTCTGTTCATGTAATAAGCTGCATGTTTGTGTGTGTGTGTGTGTGTGTGTGTGTGTGTGTGTGTGTGTGTGTGTGTGTGTGTGCGTGTGTGTGTTGTGATTTTTTTTTTTTACTTTGAAAATAGGAGATTTTTTTTTAAAAGGT
>VUQK01010470.1:0-16573 GCA_015106715.1 Bujurquina vittata | reverse complement strand
CCTCCCCATAAAAGCATCCTCAAATGTGTGCCCCCCCCCCCCCCACACACACACACACACACATTGTTCACAGTGTCCGACAACGCTGCTATTGTGGAGTTGCCATGATTCCCTGACAGGACGGGATGAAGATGCTGTGATGAAATCATCTTAGGAAGAAATAAATCAGAGCGCATCGTATCTGTAACTTACAACGTCGTCAGCTGCTACATGAACGCGGTGTCATCCACGCTCCTCCATCCCATCGTCTTAAGAGGGAGTTTTAAAAAAAAAATAAGCTACCAGGAAGGAAAATGAGCCAAAGCATGACTCAACATGTCAGTTTGATCTTCCTTGGCAGAAAAATGGGGCATGAACTTCTGAGGTTAGCATTCATTGAGTATTACGGTCATCTGTGTAGAAGAGTGTGTGCGTGCAAGTTTGAGAGTGGGGGTGTGTGTGAATCAGTGTGAAGGACTGTGTGTGAGAGTGAGACTCGTGGACTGTCCTGAAAGTGGATCCTTTCTTCCTTAAAGAAGGTTCCCTTCTAATATATAAAAGATGGATGTAGCAACTATGACATCACCCATTGTTAATAAGAATATTGTGGCCATCTTTGATTTTCGGCAGCAGAAGTGAGCACATTTGGAAGACAAGATGGGAGTTAAGAGCTAAGAATAGCAAGTTTGATTAGCAAGATGCATCCAAAGAATTTCACTCACCAAACCGTAGCACAGACTTCCTCGATGTCTCTTTGCACAATTGGTTTTTTTAATCAAATATTTGGATCTAAAATGCTATAAAAAATATCAACTCCACAAATACAGTTGAGAGATCTTAAGGGTTTTATCTGTGGTTTCAGCAGACAAGGCAATTTCCTTCTAACAATGCATCATGCTAAGCCTCAATAAAAGAACAGAGTCACACAGGCCTGGAGACCAGTTGCTGACCCCCTGCTAACCTCTGGTTTTGCCTCTGTTTCTCAGGAAAAAATGTATATTCCCCGATTGGTTGGTAAGTGGTTGCTGGGGGTTGTTGGGTAAAATTAGCCACAGTCACTAGAGGTTTGAATGGAGAACATTCATCTTCAAAGTAAAGGCACCTTACCTCACAAACTATATTTTGTATATCTACATCTTCTATTTAAATCTGCCCCAGGCAGCAGTCGTCCCGTCTCCAGCTTTCCTTTAGGTTTTTGTTACTAGTACTCTATATCTGTTTTACTACGTTTCCACTGCTGAGGTGCCGGTGCTCGAGCCAGTGCTGGAGTCGGTTTCAGATGAACCGCCGAAACGAGCCTGCATTTCCACCACACGGTGAACTGCTCCTTTATGTATGATTGTGGGTGGGTCATCGTCTGAACACAGAAGCCGAAGGGCACAAAAATGACAGCTGCTGTGCTGCAATCACATTTTACGGTCCAAACAAATCTACTGAAACATCTGTGTGCAGCACAGAGGTAAACCCAGACAGCGATTACGAGCAAGACGACAAGTACGCACTTTGCGTCCTTTTTTCTGTGATATGAACTGATACAAAGCAGCAACTTCAGCCTTAGAGTCCAACCTAATTAATAGCCGTGAAAATGGCATCACTTTTCTCATGTAATACACACCATGCAGTGAAATACCAGTAGAAAACTTTATGTGGAGACAGCGTAGTCACTCCCTTCGGTCGCTTTCATCATGCACTCTTGGTTTGAGACCAGCTAGCTTGTGGGGCCCGAGTTGAACCAGTTTTTCGTCCAAGCACACAGTGCGTCCACGGTGGAAAAACCACTGAAAGGTTCAAATACTGGCACCGGCACTGGCACCCAGTGGTGAAAAAGAGGCATTTGTGACCAATTTTTATACTGCAACCGATTGCCAACCAGTTGGGGAATACATATTTTTACCCAGCAACCGGGGGTTACTGAGGGATCTCTGATCGGTCTCTAAGCTGGGCTTAGCAATCAATTTCAGTGACAGCAACCTCTAGCAATTGATCACGACCAGTAAGAAACTGGCGGTGATCAAGTGGTCACCAACCGACGCCTGCGTGACTGGGCCTCAGTAGATTAGCTACATAGAAATTGACCTTCCACACGATTGAAATCAAGGAGGAAATTACCCAACGCTGTTTTTGTACCAGGCAGCAAGGCTGTTTGTTTCAGTTGAAATGTTGGATATTTCAGAACGTCAGTCTGTGGAAGCTGACTCACTTTTGGAGCCAGCCTGCAGTGGTCACTCCATGAACTGGAGTTTGTGGCTTTATGTGGCCTCCTTTTTTGCATTGCCACCTGCTTATAGATGTACAGTAAATGAGCGAAAGTCTCGGCTTGACACAAACTGTCCCAGAAGCCACAACAAAAAACTAACAGTTGCAGCTTCTGGACATAAGGACAATTTTAACACCTTATTTTTAGCTCCCTGCTGAGCAAAATCTGTCTGTACATTTCTGTCCACAGCTCTGTTCAACAGACATGAAAACAAGCAACAGGGAAACATCCAACTACATATATTACATGACACCACACACACTTAGAGATGGAGCTGACGTGAGCATGTTAGGACAACGTGTGTGAGCGAAATGAAAAATGAAAAGGGGGAAAACAGGCACAAGGCATAAAATGTGTTTTCTAAAATCCACAACATCCAGTAAGAAGTTTTTCTTCCTGTCTTCACTTTGTTATCGCTCTGAGTGGAAAGCCTCATTATCTCGTGAGCAGGCTTGTTTTCTGGTTGTCTCCGTGATGAGGCGGAGCGTAAACATTTCTTGGCTGTGAGCTGGGGTCAATCTGCTTGAAAAGTCTTTGAAGAGTGTGAAATACAAGACAAAATCGATGCGTATCTCTCTCTCTGGTTTCCTCTCCCTGATGCTCGTACCACACATCTGCCCCCTCTTTACCGCCTTCCTGACACCTCCTCAGTTCAGAGGGTTGAATTGGATGTGAAGGCACATGAAGGGTGTGGTGGGGGGGTGGGGGGTGGTGGAAGGGGTGGTCACATTCCTCTGGAGTATCGAATACGTCACCTCAGCGTCAAGACTGCGTCAGCCGTCAGCTCAGCTCTGTAAAAATGGGGTCGGTCAATCCACCCACGCCTCGGTGTATCAGGTGAAATATCAGGTCCCTCAAACCTCCCCTGTCTGTGGATGCCTCGGGCAGTGCACAGAGTTGTGCCACCTCAGTCAATACAGACATGGTTTGACAACCATTAGAATAGGTTCCAGGTTTTTCCAAAGGTAGCCATAGCAAGCTGCAGAGGCAGAGATCACCCTCGCTAACTTTGGATGCACAAACAGTCGTTTTGCTCTGGAAACAGGCCTGAGATATAACAGAAACCACTCAGAAAAGAGAAACAAGGGTTTGCCCTATAAGGTGTCCAATGAGGAAAGAGTTAAAGAGAATCATATTTAATGAATAAAAATATACATATTTAACCACAGATTCATTTTGCTCCATAATGCTATTTTTTTTTTTTGTATTTCTACCCATCATGGTGAACATAAAGGCGGTGATCTTCTCGGCCCTATGACAGCTGGTTTTGGGAGCCTATCCCAGGTGTCATGGGGCGAGAGGCAGGTGACACCCTGTACAGGTCACCAGCCAACACAGAAAGACAGACAACCATTCACACCTACAGGCAATTGAGAATCACCATTAACCTGACCCCACTAACTGCATGTCTTTGGAAGGAAATTGGAGTATCCAGAGTAACCCCTTGCAAACACAGGGAGAGCATGCAAAGTCCACATAGAAATACCCGGGCGGATTCAAACCCAGGACCTTCTAGCTGTGAGGCAACAGTGCTTACCACCACACCACTGTGCTGCCCTAAGAAACGATGTAATTCATTTTAATTATTGCTTACATTTCTTGGTTCAGTTCTATTTAAAATTTCTCCCGCTTACTAAGTACTAAAAACTGTGAAACTATGCTGAGCGTGTATTCCAGCTCTTTGCTGGCTAAAGGTGACTGAAGCTTTCGGCTGATTCTGGCAGAACAGTCGAGTTTGTGCCGCCACCAAAGCGAAACAGTCTGGATCTCAGTGCTCTGCGGGGCCCTCTCAGTCTGCTACAGCTAATTGGCTCCTCTGAGAGCCACGTACAGTCACTCATACACACAGTGGATGCAGAAATCAACACGAAAATACTGACACACCAACTCAGGACCTCCCAGCCATCTGCTGGGGGCTCGCATATACAGGTGCTCCTGTTTTCCCAACTCTGAGCTCAGGAGACGCTCGAGGTCCCAGAAGCCTGCTGTTGTGTTTGATCAGTGACGTGCCTTATCATTGTGATTCTGCAAACCTGCAGTTCACGACTCATCTGTCCTTTTGTACCCTTCCCTCCATTGCTGCCGCTCTCTGCCTGAGGACCAGAGGAGCACTTTACACAGCAAGAGAGCTCATCGCCATCACTTTTATGCCTCACGGTGCACCCACATTTCATGCAGCTTGCAAGAACACAGTATCACAAAATAAAGCCACTGCAGGAGTGAGATGTAGCACTGCTGACATCTAGTTGCAGAGAAAGGGAACTACATTCGGCTGCGTCTGATGCCCTTTTTATCATCCCTGTGGGGGAAAACATGAAGCACAAAAACACTCCAGCAGCTCAGGAGTACTTTAGAGGAAAAGAGGTGCTCAATACAGACAGGGAAAAAAAATCATCACTTGTTTACATATTTGTGCATATGAAGGTGCAGACTGTCATAGTAAAGACTTTGTACCTGCATTAAGGTCATGAATTAAATTCAGCTCTCAGCTCTTATTTTTCAGATGCAGCCATGCTTTTGCTTTCTCTGTGAGTTCTTAAACACAGATATAGCCCGTCAGGATTTCCTTAAACCCCAGACCACACCCTTTACCAGCCTTCCAAATTTTTATTAATTGAATTTTTCTTGCCAGGTGGTGAAGAAAAATAGAAACATCCTGTACCAGAAGGTATCACTGAGCACAGGGGCTTAATAGAAGAGATAATGTAGCAAAATACACTGATGGAGTGAAACATTATGACCACCTACCTAATGGTGTGTTGGTCCCCTTTTTGCTGCCAAAGCGGCCCTGAACCCTCAAGGCATGGAGTCCACTAGACCCCTGAAGGTGTGCTGTGGTATCTGCACCAAGATTTTAGCAACAGATCCTTTAAGTCCTGTAAGTTGCGAGGTGGGACCCCCATGGATCAGACTTGTTTGTCCAGTACATCCCCCATGAAAGAGTGTACATGGTCTGCAGCAATACTTGGGTTGGTGGTATGTGTCAAAATAACATCCACATGGATGGCAGGACCCCAAGGTTTCCCAGCAGAACATTGCCTAAAGCATCACACTGCTGCTGTCAGCTTACCTTCCTCCCATAATGCAGCCTGGTGCCAGGTGTTTCCCAGGTCTGCACCCGGCCATCCACACGTTGGAAAAGAAAACATGATTCATCAGGCCACCTTCTTCTATTGCTCCGTGGTCCAGCTCTGATGTTCACTTGCCTATTGTTGGCACTTTCGGCAGGAGAAAGTGGACAGCATGTGCACCCTGTACTGTCTGCAGCCTCATACACAACATACTGTGATGCACTTTGTATTCTGATACCTTTCTATTAGAACCAGCATGAACTTTTTCAGCAATCTAAGCTACAGTAGCTCATCTGTTGGATCGAACTACACAGGCCAGCATTCGTCCCCCATGAAGGTTCAGTGAATCTTGGCTGCCCATGACCATGTCGCTGGTTCAACACTGTTTCTTCCCTGGGCCGCTGCTGAGACACTAACCACTGCAGACCGGGAAGACCACACAACACCCCTGCAGTTTTGGAGATACTCTGACCCAGTGGTCTAGCCATCACAGTTCCGCCCTCATCGAGCTCACGCAAATCCTTGCACCTGCCCATTTTTCCTGCTTCTAACACATCAACTTTGAGGACAAAATGTTCACTTGCTCACTAACAGGTGCCATGATGAAGAGGTCATCAGTGTTATCCACTTCACCAGTCAGTGATCGTAATGTTAAGCCTGTATTTCAACACGAGAAACATTTTTGCATTTATTGCCACATTAAGCAGTTTTGCATTGCATTCATTAAACTGTTTTTTGTTTTTTTTTTACAAAAGGATGATTTTCTGTTTCCTCTGTGCACACATAGACCTTTAAGTCTCACTTCTGGTTTTGGACCAAACATGACCTCAGCCATGTTTTCTGTACTATATAGGGTACACCTGTATTCACATGACCATCTTCATGCAGCACTGTACAGCCCTGGTGGAGCGCATGCAGGCACAGCTCAATATGAAAAGGTACCGTCTCCACTGTTAAGTGGAAAAACCACAGCCGACTGTATCAAATACTAGAGGTGTTTCAATAACAACAAACAGCCAATATTCTACCTACAGGACACATGCAGGTGCAGGTGAGTGCTTTTTGCTTGAGATTAAGCCCAGGAAGCTGTTGAAGAGTTAGCCGGTGCAAAACACTGCAGCGGACACGGGCACACGTTCTTCAAACTCCTTTTAAAAAACAATGTTAGTAATTACACTAACATTGTTAGAAACACAGTCCTGCACAAGAGCATGTCTCATGATGTTGTGACTTATTTTTTTGCCTGTCATGCCCACTAGGTGGAGATAGCAGCCCAGAATGCACTGGTCGAGAAAACATGAGTTGTTGGCTTTCTAAAACTTAATGCACAATTTATCTAAATATTTATGATTATATATGATCAGATTGTTTTGGATAATCTTGGATTGATTTTAACTACTTTGTGATCAAGAGCCTTTCAGTGTCCTGAGTTTCCACAAGACAAGACACAAATACCATTTCTGAGTCTTCACACATTCCTAAACTCCTAGTCCCCTTTCTTTAAGTGCTGTCCAACTGGTAAACTTTGGATAAATACATAAAACTCCTAAATTTAATAATAGGAGCAAATTTAAGTTTTCCATGTCATTGTATTGACCCTCCAGGAAGATGACTGCTTATAATGAAACACTTCACCTTAACTGCTTCACTAAAGTCCAGTGACCGGGTTGTTAATCAGCTAGCATTATTCATGTTAGCAGTAATGCAAAGAAAGGGTCATTATGCAATAGGTGAAGTTTTCACTTTCTTCCCCCAGTGAAACCAGTGTCTGTCCAAACCAGTTGAGAACACTGGGCAGGTTTTTCAGCCTAGACCAGCTTTACCCATCTGTTATTCCAGTGAGCTCTAACTGGTGTAGATGTACGAGTGTTATTTAGGCTCTAAATGAAGATTGTGTGTTCCTACACAGTATGCAGTTCTTCCTGTGAATTAGGTACAGTCATGTGAAAAATGAAGTGCACCTTCACTGCTTCCATGGGAATTAAGAGTGTAAATAGCAGCCAGGTGATGCTAATCAAATGCACTTGATTAACTGTTCGTGAGCACCCCTATATGAGCAGATGTTTTGGCAGTTTGCAGGTGTGGACCGTTCAGTCAATCTTCCCAGGATTGGAGGTCCCAGCACATCAGCACCAACACCTCAGACCAGCTGTCAATCACAGGGGTGGAGGGGTGATGATTTGGGCTTGTTTTGCAGCCACAGGACCAGAGCACCTTGCAGTCAAAGAAAGAGTCCGAGCACTTTCAAGTCAAAGAAATTCAACTTTATTTAAGTGTAAACAAAGAAAACAACCCAAAAAAAAAAAACTGCATAGGAAATGTTTAAAGTCCACAGAGTGCAGAGAGAGCAGCACGTGGCCAATATATTATAGTCTCCGCTGCTTTATTTAGACTGAAGACCTGACATTTGCACTTCCATCCACCGCAATGTGCAAATGTGTGCAAAAAAAAAATTAAATTAAATTTTTAAAAACCCGCCACACACACCAAGGTTTAACTGATAATGACACACACTGCAGCGTGGATGAAGAAGCACCAGCAGCACCCATCTAAACTCAGCTGGCCACGCGGGCTCGCCCTGACTCTTGGACTGTCAGGAGGATACATTCAGTGGATTTCTGCTCATACAACACACAGATGCAGCACGCGCGCACGCACACAAACACACGCAGCGCCCACTCAACACGCAACCTGCTGCTGGCAGAACAGGACACGGCGGACAGGACGAGCTGGCTCGGGCCCGACCGCTGCAGTCATGGCTGATATTAAAGCTGCCTGCTTAAACACAGCCCTGTTAAATGTTGGGAGATTTTCTGTCCTCTGTTCTGTCCCGTAATCCCACCAGCAGACGGCTGCAGCCGAGAGAGCTCCAAGATCCCATTTAACCCTTTTCTTCACAAAATACATTCTAAAAGGGCCAATGAGCATCAAGTGGTGTGAATATTTGTACTTTTTGTTAAAGAAAAAACAAACTTGAAACCAAAATAAAAAAAAAAAGAAGAAAGAAGAATCGGGGTACAAATCGAAAGCCTTTTCAAATTGAGAAATTATTGGATTTATAATATGCAAGTGGACACACAAAAGAATCAGACTACAGAGAGATCATAACAGTGGGGGTGGGGGAGTCACTACATTATCACTACACGATTCAATGAGACACCTGCAGCACAGCGCTGCTGAGAACTACCTGAGTTTTGTCTTTTCCTTTCTAAAATTTCCCAACCCTTTTTTTTTTCCTTTGAGTATACAATCATTTAAAAAGGAGGTCTATGACCTTTCACACCTCGCATGGTGCAGCTTTGCGTTGTTCTCTCCCATTACGTTGTGAGAGGCCAGAAATAAAATGCTGGACAAAACACCCAAAAAAGCTAATTTAAAAAAAGAAAGAAAAAGCCATGCAGAGCAGGGCTGCAGTCAACTGATCATGTGCTCTGCAGCCATCACTACACGCAGGGGGGGTTTGGATTCGAGATGGGGAGATGATTGCTAGTTTGTGCTGGAGAAACATTGCCGTCCCTCACACCTACTAATGGATTTATCATTGTAAATTGAGTATTGAAGCTTTTTACAACAGGACTTCAGGGTGAAAGGACAGTATGCCAATGCGCCTACTCATTAAGCATGTTAGAGAGAGTTAATGGAAATTAATCACTAATGGTCGAAGGTCGCACCAGTCAAAACTCTGCCTGTTGTTTCTCTGGAATCAAAGTGTGGCTACCCAAACAGTTGGTGCTTTGCAGAGCCTCGAGAGAACAGGAAATACAATCACAAAAGTCAAAAGGTTAATTCCATTCAATGCGATCCTAACACGCACACATGCACGCGCACACACGCTCATCTTTGGGCATACATTTTGGTAAAACCACCCCAATAATCAGCTACCCACTCCATCTGAGTTTTTCAACAGCTATCTAGGAGACATCAGTATAATACATAGACTTTTTAAAGCATGCAACAAAATTAAAAGCAAATAAAAAAGGTTTAAAATACATTTTTCCTCTTTAAGAGTGAAGACCTAAGGATCTTAAAGATAGAATTCTGCAATCTTAATTAAAAAAATAAAACCCGATGCAACATGAATGAACATTTAATAGGGTAATACTGAGAAGAAGAACAAAAACAAATCTTATTGGTTGAAACTCGGCGTTGTGGTCAAAGCAGCAGGGTCAATGTGCTACATCCTGGTAATACACTAGCCTGTTTAGTGTAATCCTCCCATGTATTCGTTTAAGCCAGTGATTCCCAACCTTCTTCATCTGATGTTCCCCACACTGTGCACTGTTTTCTGCCATTCATCCGATACACGACGCTATTACGACTCCACTCCAACGGCAACTTATTTTAGTGAACAACTGTAATTGTTTATCCATTCTTTGATCTGGCAATTTCAACTGCTCAATCCATTAACTATTTATCTGCTACCCGTACTTTAAGTCAAATAACAGAAAATTTTATTAAAATTGTAAATATTTTAGCTATTTAAGGTGTCCTTCACATCCTTTGTTGGTCCAATAATTTATTTCTTTATCCATATCATCATGTAATTGTGTAGCTATGCTTTTTTTTGTGGCTAAGCCCAGTCTCATCACAAAATATGAAATTGTGGCAAAAAAAACTGTCAAATTTCTTCTAAGTGTTTATTGACATAAATCTTTTTTTTTCTGTCAGTGAGCACGCATTTGTGAGTAATGAGTATATTTTGTGTCAGAAGGGTTGTCAAGACTTCCAGCTCTGTGGAAGTCTGTGGGAAGACTTCGTGAAGCATTGATGGGCTCGGTCACTCGTTTCAGGTGTATTTTTAAAACATGGTCACACCACATTTCAAAACGGAGGATTATCTATGGTATGCTCATTAGGTAATGAGCTGTGATTGACAAATTGTTGGCAAATGAGCAGTTTCACAGTCAGCCCCCTCCCTCCTCATCACAAGACTGCGATGGTGTCAATAATACGAGGCTTCACAAACCAGCGGATGACATCACAGTAACTAAGCCCATCTTTATACAGTCTGTTTTTGTCCAGAGAAAGCAGGAAGGCATCACTGCGGCAACCAAGAAAACAAAGTTCTAAAAAGATACGAGTGCAGTGGTATTTTAACCCAACCAAACCCCATCCCATCTAGAAACGAAACAAATAGTGAAAATCTGACATGCAAGACTCGAAATTGGGTCTCTAGTGTGTCACTCCCCCGGCGATTCCCCAACCTCTAAATGCGCAATTTTCCCCTTCCACCTTTGAAAAGTGCAAAAATGCCATTTTATGTGCACGAACATGAATCTGAAAAATGGTCTGATCAAAAGTTGTGTTCAGGAACATGAAAGTGTTGAGAAATTCACGCTAAGGAACATGAATCAATAGATTAAAGTAACAATTTTAGGAATGGGCGGCGTTGCGTCTCATTAACTTACAATTTGAAGTGTTAGCATCCTTCCAACATTTACTCACTTCTTGAGAATCTATTTTAATGAGCTCGTTTTGGCAGATTTTCAGTGCTTCTTTTCAAGTTCACATTTCCTCAACTTCACTCATTTCTTCAATCCATGGGGAACATCTTTTCCTGGTTGGGAATCACAGTTTTAAACAATAGCCTGAGAGGTGGAGTTCAGTTATCTTAAAGAGATCCACAACAAACATCAAGAAAATTCTTAAAATCCACACTGAAATATTGGTCAATTGTGCTGAAATAAGAGGTAATTCATGTGCATTCAAAGGCGGACATGTGATGTTAATTCTTTAAGAGGCCGTTTCCTCTTCCCCTCACCCTGGCTCACGGTAATGAAGTACAAGTGGAATCTGCATGTCCATCATCATGAGGTAAAAGATAAATGGGGCCCAGCCCTTTTAAGTTCATCCAATCAGAGGAAGAGGATTTATCCTTAGGTGCTCTGATTTAATATTTGCAACTAATGATACAATGGTCCAGTAACAACAGCGAGGTCCAAAACTCTAACTCTGCTTGGCACAGAACTCTCACAGATCATTTTGGCACAATGCTTTCATCTGATTCATTTGGTTTCTTAGTGAGAAAAGGCATAATTTACCAGGCGACTTATAGTACACTCAACAAACCAAGGGCTGTTCAGGCTTACAAGCATGGAGCAATGACCACAAAGCACGTTATTCCAACTTGGAACAGTACCATGATCGTTGGTCCTAGAGTTATGGGACATGCACTGTACTGTGACACAGGAAGAGGTATATGTGTGAGGTATAAATATCCTATGAGGTATGCATAAATAAAAGAGTAAACATGAGGTATTCAGAATGAATAACAAAAGTAGAGGTATTTGAATGTTTAAAAGCACAGTAGCAATGAATGACAAACTTGAGGTATTTAGGAGTTTACGTATACAAGAAAGGAGCTCCAAAGACGACTGAGGTAAAGGATATCTGAGATCGGAGGATGTAAATCCTGACCATGCTCAGAGGCGAGAGCCACTCAGCCAGTATTTAATAGTTCAGCAATCTTTGAAAAGGCTAAGGAAGTGGCAAACAGATCCTTAATCATCTAGTGGTTGCAGTGAGGGGCAGACTGAATGGAGGGCAAGGGGAGAATCAAAACCCCATGATGCTTTCACCACAAACAAGTATCCATCACTTTCATCATGGTAATTTGGATATGTGCGAGGCTAATCAAAGACACTACTTTGAGCCTATGAGCCGGCTAAAACTGTGGCACTGTATGACGAGCTGAGGTGATAAATGTGAGGGGAAGGGAGAGTTTCTCTTTGGTGCGGGTATCCCCTGTTCTCCACACAAAAAAAACCAAAACAAAACAAAACAAAAAACGCATCTACTTTGAAAATGCACTCGCACAGCCAGGGCTTTGGTCGTAGCAGGAAGTGGAAATACTTGTGCACACCTAACTATGACCCAAGCACACTTTATTCTTCAAAAACCTAATAGATGGTGCTATGAACTATTTCAATAGGTTTTATTACCTTTAGACTTCTCAACAATAATGATTATTTGAGAAATGTTTTGAATGGGGATTCTGATTTTAATTGCCAAATCTACTGTTGGCTATTGTGCAGAATTTCTAACTTTGGTTAACTCTAGTAGTTGTTCTGTAGACCTCCATCTTTAGAGGAATTGGTCTACTAGCGTTCAGTCTGGAAGTGTCTCAACTCCAAGCATCAATAAGTAGATTCGCGCTTTGTGGTGGTCCTCTCTCATTGGATAGGACCAAATCCTTGGACCCATGAGCCAAAGGGAGTGGGTTTCAACCACAATCTAAATTCCAAGGATTGTAATTTAGGCCTTTAATCTGATGTCATTAATGTCATCTGGATGGCCAAATTATGGGTCCATTGCTGAGGCTTTCATCGCGCAGCAGGACTCATCAAAATGGTGTCATTCAACTTCTTAAATTACCACTTCTTTTTTATTTAATTCAATGTTGACATGAATCTATAGGTACGGATCTTGGAAGATTCAACTCCAAAATTCTTTGTTGGGTCTTCCCATTTGGAGAAGACTGTTTTCCTTGCATATTATTATTACTTTATTTAACTGAATGGTTAGTAATTAGAAATATATCAGTTTATCCAGTCACTGGATCAGGAGACTGGGGTCTATGTGGGTTCAAAGAATTATTATTTGAGGGGTTATTTAAGGGATCATTTAAAATCTGATCTCCTGAACTTTATATTTCTACATATCAATAAATTGAACATATAAGCCTTAGCCAGTAAAGCCAGAGGGAGAGCCTGAGAAGTACTGTTAATTTAATCAGTCTTAGGGTGACCTGAGCTCATTTTAATTCTATCAAGTTTGGCATTGCTTCACACAGTCTTCTTAGGCTATCATGACACTAAAAACACCACAGAGCCGCACAAAGACGAGGGTCGATGCACAAGCAAAAAACTAACTACCCTACAAACATCAAAAAGACACTATCCTACTAGTTTCCTCTCAGCCAAGCCTTCTAATTAGGATGAATCATGCAACCTCTACAGCGGTCTGAGTATTGTCTCAGCAACAACATTCAGGAGGTTTACTCATATTTCAAAAAGCACAGAATAAATTCCATTGATCCTGTGCAAATATTATATGTAGAGTCTATTGGGTTTATTTTCTGTCTCTTAAATAACAAAGTATAGAGGTAGACTTTTCTTCTTTGTAAAACTTCGGACAAAAACCTCTGCTCACAGACTGTGTGTACATTCATAAAGAGCTAAATGAGGTAGGTATGGAGCAGAGATTACAAGATTTGAACAAGTGAGAAATTCCCTGAGATGTTTTCTTAAAGGAGAGCTGACACAGAGAATTCAGAACAGCTGAGACAAAGGAAGGGAAATATGGCTCTTTTATCAATTGATTATCAATTTGTAGAGGTCCCCTTTGTTGTATATACCACAAGGATCGGATTTTGTTGAAATGAAAATGACAAAAATAATCTATAGTTTTAATTTCCCTTCATTTCAGCGTGCTCACATTCATCTTTGGGCTCTCCTCTTTTCGGCCAATTCATTCTCTCTCTACTGTTTCCTTCACTGGAAAAATCTGCAAAAAGGGCACAGGTAGGGAGAGAATGCAAAAATAGACTTTTCTTTTAGAATTTGAGGATGCGATTATTCCCAAAGTCAACGACCACGATGGCTCCATCGGGTGACACTGCCACACCGGAGGGGCGATCCATCTGTCCGAAGCCGCTTCCCTGTGAGCCAAATTTGCATAAGAAGTTTCCGTTGGGCTCGAATATTTGGATTCGGTGGTTGCGGGAGTCGGCCACGATGATGCGGTTCTCTTGGTCCACAGCGACGCCCTGGGGCCGCAGAAACTGCCCATTCCCGGTGCCCTCGGAGCCCAGGAAGCGAGCAGACTGGCAATCTGGTCGGATAACCAGGAGCCGGTGGTTGTTGAAGTCGGTCACCACCAGGTGGTCTTCGTGGTTAAAGGCTACTCCTCTGGGAGAGTCAAAATGTTTCCACAGGGCTCCTTCAAAGCCATACTTGTTGAGGAAAGAGCCGTCAGGGGCGAAGAGCTGCACACGGTGGTTCCTGGTGTCTGAGACCAGGATCTTACCCTCGGAGTTGACGGCCACATCCCAGGGATAATTAAACTGCCCATTCTTGGTACCCTTTTCCCCAAACTTCAGCAGAAACTGGCCCTCAAAAGTAAACACCTGTCAGACAGAGCAAATGTCTTAGAGCCTCATATGTTTACATGTTGAGTAGATAGAAAGTAAACATAAGGAGATATATGTTTATAAATGTGTATGAGATTTTTCACAAGCCAACTTTTTAAAGGGCTTTTCCCCAGGCAAATTTTCAGTGAATTATGGACCATAAAAGTTAAGTCCAGCTGTTATGAAACATTACTGAGCAGGCCTGTGTTGTTCATGTCTACCTGCACACGGTGATTGTCCTTATCAGCTACGACAATTCGTCTCTGAGTGTCGCACGCAACCCCAGCTGGACGATCAAACTGGCCAGGACGAGAACCCAGAGAACCAAACTTATGGTGGAAGGCACCACAAGGCTTGAATATCTGGAGAGAGGAAACACTGCTTTATTACTCTTCTTTAATGTCTCAACACAAGGGATGAACTCAGTTTGTATAGTTTTTAAATCTGGCTTAACCTGACTTCGTGCACTCACTCTAATGTAAACGCAGCTAATGCTTTCACAAAAAGTATTACGCATGCTGAGCATCACTCAAACACAAGAACCTTATATCAGCTGAATTAAACCACAAGCATGAATTTTATATGTACAATATCAGGAACGGATTAAATGCTATTCTGAAGTCTTTCCATTTCATTACAAAAATGACATCACAATGACAAATCTACCTGTATACGGTTGTTGCTGCGATCGGCCACCACCACATATCCCTCCTTGTCGACACAGATGCCCCAGGGTCGACACAGCTGACCGTCGCCCTCGCCCTCACATCCAAAGGATGACACTTGGGTGCCGAGCGACCCGTAGCTCCGCCCACACTTCACAATCACCTTGAAGGGGCTGCCCTGGATGTGCTGGTTGCACACCAACACAGACACAAGGTGCTCCCCCTCACATTTTGGCAGGTAGCTGATGGTGTATGAGCCGTTCTGGTGATCTGTTACCTCCGCTGCAGACACACTTCCATCTGTAACTGACATGAGTATTGCAGACACCGTGTCCCCGCCCGAAAGACGTGGCTCACCATCATGATCATATCCAACCACAGTGAATGAGGCAGGCTTGCCACGAAGGGCGCTTTTCAGACCCTCACCGTGGGCTTTGGTCACTGGGGCAAATGCCCCGCTGCTAATGAGGCCCATGGACTGGATGGCTATGTACAGAGCCTGCAGGGACCAATGATGCAATTAATTGAACTGCTTTTTCTTAGAAAATTTATTTGTAAAGTTGAAAACATGTCAGGAACAATTAGTTGAACTAAGATCACTAGTTTGTGAAGATGTTGCAGTTGCAGTGCTGACCTGGTCTGGAGGAGTGAACATGAAGCGGTCATCCTCTTGTGGCTGCAGCAAGCCTCTGAGGGTCTTGAGTTCATGGATCTGAGTGAGCATTCGCTCCCTAGCTAGCAGCACATCCAGGTGATGGCCCTCATCCAACACCTGGCTCACAGCAGCAATGGTGCTGTCCAACTTGGTCAAACTCTGGTGGAGTTTCTCCACCTGCAGGTACAGAGACTTGGCCTTCACCTGACGGATTTTCTCGACCTGAAAGAACAGTCAGAATTGGTGCTAAGGAAGATAGCCACAGCTAATGTTTGCTCTCATTCAAGAGTATCTTGTTCAACAAGACTAGGCACATGGGAAACACACTTTAGTGATGCACAATTGCAAAGTAGGGTATTGCAACAAAAAAATGTTGAGAACAAAGTGCACAATTTCAATAGACTTTTTTATGGTGATGCCACTGCATGCTAAAAATAACAAAGGCTAAAATTGAAATAAGTGGATATTTTCTCTTTTTTGGACCATTCACAATCAAGAAACTGTTTCTTTATTCTTGACTGAACAATACAACAGAACACCAAGTGTTTAACAGTCAAAGATACCATGACTGAAAGGGAAAAACAGAAGGGGAAGGATCAAAATGATTTATTAGTTTAAAAAAAAAAGTGTGTGTGTGTGTCCCCTCTTTTAAGTAACCTGGCTGTTGTTTAACAGTTACACTGCTCCTGTTAGAAGTCATATTAAGTTCCAGTAAAGTCAGGGAGAATAAAGCATTAAAGAGGGTGATAGAATCTGAGAAGCACCAACTAGGCTTTTACTTACTGGGATCTAACAAAAAAAAAAAAAGAAGGAAAA
>VUQK01010466.1:20402-34256 GCA_015106715.1 Bujurquina vittata | reverse complement strand
TCCAGCTCCAGCTACGCTGCATGAAGTACCTGTTTCTAAGCTGGCCTCATTCCTTCTGTTTCCAATTAAAAAAAAAAAAAACAACCTATAGTTCATGTACAGCATGTCAGCATTATACACTGTTTATCGCCATGTTTCAGAGCAGGGCTGCACGGATACTCCCTCACAAAATGACTCATCTGAAGCTGGATTTATCACTTTATTTAGTCACTCAATTAATGTCAGTTAAGTGATGATTAGGTGTATTTTTGATGTTGTCGAATGAAAACAGATCTCTACTCAATATTTCACTTTATCCAAGAGAACGAGTCATGTTTGCCGTATTCCCGTAGAAAGACCTCTGAGAAGCGGCGCTTCTTTCCAGAAACTTTAATGTCCAGATTTGATTTTCATATTTTCTGATCTAAAAATCCAAATAGAGATTTTGTTTTGAATCTTTTGCTTGATTTGGCCTGCTATATAAATGCACCATAACAACAGCAGCGCCTCCTTCTCTACAGACTCCAGGTCAAATATACCTAACACCTTTGTGCACTCACTCCTGTCCCTCAAATACACATTTTCTTGTAGAAAAGGAGAGTTTTAACATCTCCGCCCCCATAAAACTGTGTCCGACACAAATGATAGGTTTAAACTCTGTGGTAAAATAATTGTCTTTCATCTCCAGCTGACTGTAAGGAGGTGTTGTGTGTTTTGGTTGTTTTTTCCAGCAAAAAATGAGTTCGAAGGTGGACCAGTAGAAAGCCAGTCAACCAGAGTGGACAAGCCTCAGTGACAATGTAGCTATCAATCTGTTGGTCTGTGCTGCACGTTCTCATTTGTCAATGTTCATGTCTCTCTGTTACTCAGATGAGTCAAGACACTACAGAGACAAGAACGCGAACCCGCTCCAAAGGCATCCGGGGTCAGTATAGACACACACACACACACGCACACACACACATTTGCTTTGGCATCTCAGAACAGTTCTCAGCACTTGCCAAAGACACGTTTTCCAGAAGGCGCACATGCAGCAAAACTATGTCATTAAGCAGCAAAAGGCTGTGTTCTGTCCCCAGACCATTAATGTGTGTCAAAAGCACGTTTATGTGTGCATGAATGAGCCATGTCATCAGTATGAGTACTGTAGCTTAATTAACATGTAGACAATCCAAAAGACGCACTGCAAAAACAAGACACACGCCTGTAGAGCTGGTACTTGGAATCAGAAGAGATCTTGTCACTCTGTTGCACACAGATTCTCATTGACTTCATACCCTCTGCTCTAATTTACAACATAATTTAGAATAAGGGTCTCATTTTCAGTCCAGTTTTAAATTACAACATAATTTAGAAGAAGTGTCATGAATCTCTAATAACAAGCACTGTCATTGCCTACACCCATAAGTTAAGATCAGAAAATTATAGCCCCAGTCTTTTTACTACATTATAGCCAAATTATTTTTATTTCTGCATCTAATGTCTGTCTTCCTGCTCCATTCTCAGCATCATCAGAACTGGTGGCACAAGAGATGAAGCCGGACTTAAGGTAGATTAGTTTATAACTTAGCATGTGAGCATTATAATCTTCAAGTGTGTATATGAAATGTGAATTTGTCCTGCTGTGTGTCAGTAGCAGCTGTCCTACTCCTGGATGTGATGGCAAAGGCCACGTCAGTGGAAGATACTCACGACACAGAAGGTGAGATTCTTACAAAAACTTTCTTTACAGCAAACAGCCAGTTATCACAAAGCACACAGTGGATGGAAGCAGATGCAGAACAACTATGTGCGTGCCCACACACACACACACACACACACGCACACACACGCACACACACACACACACACACACACACACACACACACACACACACTCAGAGAAGCCCAGACTTCCCTCTCTCCAGCCACCTCCACCAGCTCATCGGGAGGCACCCTGAGGTGTTCCCAGGCCAGCCGAGAGAAATAATCTCTCCAGCGTGTCCTGGGTCTGCCCCAGGGCCTTCTCCCAGTAGAAAATGCCCGGAGCACCTTGCCAAAGACGCACCGGAGGCATCCTAGTCAGATGCCTGAACCACCTGAACCGGCTCCATTTGATGTGGAGGAGCAGCGGCTCTATTTTGAGTCCCTCCCAAATGGCTGCACTCCTCACCTTCTCTGTAAGGGAGAGGCCAGCCACCCTGCGGAGGAAGCTCGTTTCAGCCGCTTGTATTCCCGATCTTATTCTTTCGGTCACTACCCAGGGCTCATGATCATAGGTGAGAGTAGGGACGTAGATTGACCAGAAAATCAACAGCTTCGCTTTTACACTCCGCTCCCTCTTCATCATGACAGACCAGTGCAGCCTCGGTATCACTGCAGATGCAGCCCTGATCCATCTGTCGATCTCCCGCCCCCTTCTCCCATCACTAGTGAACAAGACCCCAAGATACTTAAACACCTCCACCTGGGGCAGAAATCCGTCCCTGAGCATGAGAGGACGCTCCACCTCAAACACCAATAACCCAGAATATCAGTAACATCATTCTAGCTGTTAATCAGCACCATGGACAGCACGCCAGGTCAAAGGTCAGGTGAATGGAAACTTTTATTTCAGCTTTAGCTACAAACACACACCATTGTGCTCAGAGAAACAGTGGTGTGAATGTCTCTGACCAAACAATCAGACTTCATGAGGGTGGCCTCGAGTGGACGCTGTGCTCACCGACTGGCACCTCGGAGCCTGACTGGCATTTGCCATAGAATACCAGAACTGGAGGGTCCACCACTGGTTCTCTGTGCATTTCACAGATGAGAGCAGGTTCACCCTGAGCACATGTGGCCATGGAGAATGTTATACTGCCTGTAACATCGTTTGGCATGACCGGTTTGGACCATTTAGAGTTGCCGCTATTAAAATTCAGCTAAATGTTCCAGCTGCTGCATCATTTTTACTTTGATTTTCAGGGTGTCTTTGAATTCAGTCTTTGGTTGATTATTTTAGTTTGCACTAAACAATGTGGTATCCTCTCGTTCCTAACACATTAACCAGTCCACATCTGTGTAGATGCGAAGTATTTTTATCCCACTGAGCTCTGATGTGTTTTTAAAGTGTTCCTTTAATTTTTTTTAAGCACTGTATTTGGTGCGAGACAAAAAAATATGACAAAGATGAACAGGACTGTTCAGAGTCCTCTGTCAGACACGAATGGGACAACATTCCCAAAAGTCCAGTAGCTGTGCTCCTCAGATAAAGTGATGCTGCACAGTGGGAAACATGGCCCTGTCCCAATTTTGGGATATGTTTCGATGAGAATGAACTAATATTTTTCTTAAAATTGAACAAAATATGGGTTTGAGATTTGTAAATGATTACATTCTGTTTTTGTTTCTGTTTATTTTGGAATTGGGGCTGTCATACATTTCCCAGCAAACCACCCACCCTTATTAATCACTGAAAGTGTTTAAACTACAAGCTGTATTTACATTTTTTCCATGCATTCATACTGCACTTTGTTCTATTGACTTAAGCACTTCATCTAACTTGCATCCACTGCTGCAGCCAAATTAGAATCACTCATTGATGCAACAAGCGTGTCTTTGGACTGTGAGAGGAAGCCAGAGTACCTGAAGGAAATGCACGCACCTCAGTGTACAAGTGTGGAATAGGTCATGAACTAGTTGTTATTTTTTATGTTGCCTGTTAGATGTTACAGTTCACTTCAGTAACCACCATACTCTTTTTTTAGCATACTCGGTTGTCCAATTGTGAAGAAAAGGAAGCTGGAGGAGGCCGAGGCCGAGGAGAGCCAATCCGCTCCCAAGAGGAAGAATCAGCCTGCCAAACAGGCAGCAGATGGAGGGTTCGCTGCTGACAGTGACACAGCAGAAGAGGAAGAGGAGGAGCAGAAAGAGGAGGATGGGGATGAAGAAGAAAACAAAGACAAGAAGAAGACCAAAACAAAAGGCAGACCAGAGTCGATAAAACGTGAGTGAAGTCAAACTGGAACACTGGCCACGAAAATGTGTGCAGACGGCAGGTAGGGCCAAAAGGGCATAAAGGGCCTGTTAACAGTTTAAGCAGTTATGTATAGCTTGTGTGGCAGCATGCTAGCGTCTCATAAATGATGCGCAGATTCAGCACGATCACTGGTTCATTCTGGAGAAACAGCCACGATGTTGACACGTTGTTAGAACGGCAAAGAAGCCTTCGCAAAGAAACATTTCAAATTCATGATAGCAGTCAGAGTGCAGCACCACGCTGAAAGAACAGGTCATTTCTATCCACGTAACAGTGAGGATGCAGCAGACAGTACTGAAGAGCTCAAGTACACAGGTGTAAGTACTGTTACTTTACCAAAATATGAATGAATTGCTAGTCTGGCTTTTGGGGTTAAAAATATTCAACCTAGAGAGATTTGTACCTCCTCCCAGGGCTGAATCAGGGCTCTCCCACTTGTTAGGTAAATGTGTAAACATGACACTCTTTGGACAGAAACACAGTTTTTGTCATTTGGCCTCTGTACAGCTTTGACTCAGGGCGTTTTGCAAAAGTATTGCATTCATTGTTTAGAAATTATAGCCATTTTTATGCATTGTCCCCATTTTCAGAGGCGCAAATTGCACAAGCTTACATCATTTTAAGTACAAGGAATGTTTTTAGTACTTTGATGAAAATCCTTTACACTTACCTTAAATCTAGAACTCATGGACATCACCGAACGCTGCGCTTCCTCCGCTCTGTTGGGTCTCTTCTATTCCTTTCTTTCCCTCATTCTGCTTCAAGTTCATCTTGGCTTCATCTGTCCACAGAGGTTATTCCGGACGTGCAGGCTCTGAAGGTGTCCCTTGGTTGTAGACCTTGATATTCCTCCTCCAGAGTCTCTCTTTCCCAATAACAGAATTCTGCAGTCATCCGCTGTGGTTGTCTTCTGTGGTATTTCAGACCTTTTACTGTTGCTCAGCACACTTTGTTCGTTTGTTTGCCTAATGATGACTACGGTGGCCCAGAGGTGTCAGGCCAAATACAAAATCTGTGTTGCAGCTTTTATATTTGGCCTGACACCTCTGGGCCACCGTACTGTACTTCTGTTAAAGATAATGTTGATCGTTTGACTTGACAACTACAGTTTGTGTCACTGTCCAAATACCTGACTGACAATAAGCTGACTGAAGGATGACTCAGTACTGAACTATGATTTTCAGTGTCATGAAGCATACTTACATGAGGTAACATTATCGACTCGGAAAAAATACTGATAAACATGCAAGTGCCCAGCAGTAACTGGAGTCGCTGTAGGTGCCTGGTCCAAGTTTCCACATGGAGACCTTTTAAAGCTATCGTATGTCACAGAAGTTCAAATCTGTGCAGTATCTCAGTGACTATGAAGGACAGAAGGGTTTCAAAATAGCAGGGAGCGTATGGCACGAGTGTAGATACAAGCCAGCTGTCTGAACTAACCTCATTCATGCTAAATACACAAACACACACTGTACACAATCACATCAAGTCAACTACAAGGTCAGTCATAGTGCACGTCTCCATGTAGAGATGGCACAGATGAAACAATCTGTGAAACTAACATTCACCCAGGGGTGAATGTAAGCCAGTGTGGTCCGGTACTGTGTACCACTAAAAGATTCCGCTCCGGTACGCGGTACCTGCTGTAAAGCTGTCATTCAGATCGGCTGCACTAGCAACAAGCAGTCTAAAACAGGACTTAATCAGTTAATAAATAGCTTTTTTTCTCATTTTAATTGTCTCTGAACTGTTGGTGCTATGCTGGAGCCTCAATTCTCTAGCTTCTCTCCCCTCAGAACTCGAGGCTTTCTGCAACGACCAGCCTTTAAAACGTTCACCGCTACGTTTAATGTCTGTCTGCTCGCTACAAAATATCCCAATTAAAAGCAAAGAGAGATTAATTAATCGTGTTTCATATTATTCTGCTCAATTTTAACAACCCAGCGCAGCTCGAAAACACTGCTTATAACCGGAGATTTTGTTTAAGCTACACGAGAGCATTTACCAGAAGTTTTGTACTAGTGGACAGAACCAGAATGTGTGGAGGTGGTCATCAGTTGTGTTTAGTGTGCAGTGTGTGCAAACATCTCAGTTCCTTAAAAATTGAAAAAATAGATTCCACATTGTCAAGTGCTTCTAAGTTCTGCCTTATACAGGTAGGCAACAGTAAAGTCAAATACACACACGCGCGCACACACACGCACACACACACACACACACGCACACACACACATGGTTTTGTCATAGTACCAGCAAGAATTTAAAACTACTTTGCCCCCTGCATTCACCTCTACTTTGAACTCCACAGCAGAGGACTCCCAGGTGACAAAGGAAACTGCAGCTTGTCCTTCGACTGACCCCGATGAGAACAAGAGCATCGATGGAGAAGCTGAGAGCAAAACTGTGAGTGAGAAAGCTGGGGAGGAAGTGAAGCCTCTGACACTCACTGAGGACCTTCAGCAGGAGGAAACAGAGGCAGAGGAGGTGAAGGATGCTCAGGTAGTGGTAAAGGATCAGCCATCAGAGCAACCTGCAGCGCTAACAGGCATCACTGAGCTAACAGAAACAAAGGAGGAGCAAGAAGCCGAAGAAGAACATGAAGAGAAGGAACAGCAAGAAAGTCACGAGAATATTGTAGAAGAGAGGGTAGAAGAAAGACAAATGATGAGCCAGAAAAACTCAGACCATCAGTATTCAAGTGGAGATTACAATCATCAGGCCAAAGAGTCAAAACAGCATACGAGGGACGTGGATGAAGAGGAGGTGGAAGAAGAGGAGGAGGAGGAGGAGGAGGAAGAAGAGGATGAAGAGGAGGCGGATGGAATCGAGAGGGAGGTCCTCCAAGAGGTTGACACTCCTTATACTTTGAGTCCACGCACTCAGGGATCTGAAACTGAGATGTCACTCAGGGAAGAAAAGATCAGCACTCCCATGATGGAGGAAGAGGAAGAGGAGGAAGAGCAGGAAGAGGAGAGAGAGGAGGAGGAGGAGGAGCACGACAGGCAGGAGAAGGAAGAAGGTGAAATCCTGGAGGAGGAAGAGGAGGACCAAGACTCCAGCAAAGCCTCTCCAACAACAGTGGTTATAGAAGTCCGCTCTGAAGAGGACGATGATGAAGAAGATGAAGAGGAGGAGGAGGAGGAGGAAGAGGAGGAAGAGGAGGAGGGGGAGGAGCAGGATCGTGTCTCAGAGGGCTCAGGAATCACGGACGACTCAGAGAACTGGGATATGACTCGGGGGAACCTGGGGCTGCTGGAGCAGGCCATCGCCCTGAAGGCAGAGGAAGTGAAGGAAGGCCAGGAGAGCCGCAGCTCGCCGGACTACCAACCGTACGGCTCGTCCAGCAAGAGCTCAGAGGCTGCTGCCGCAGCGCGCCGCACCTCTCACTACAGCAAAGGTACACTTCCTGCTCCCGCTACAAAACAACACAAAGTGAGCTTTCTTCTGTAGAAAGGGAGCTTTCACCATCTACATAAAACCATATCTTTCAGATAAAAAGGAAGTCAAGTGTCCAACGCCAGGGTGCGATGGGACAGGTCACGTGACTGGGCTGTATCCTCACCATCGCAGCCTGTCTGGATGTCCTCACAAAGACCGAATCCCTCCAGAGAGTGAGTACACATCCCTATTGACAGCATCGACCGACAAACAAATGAAAACTATTAAAATGATTAACATACTGACCTTTTTCCTAACCGTGTGACGCCGAGCGCATCAAGACCTCTGTGTCATCAGCGGGTCTCTTTAACCCTAACACCCTCACACAGGAAGATAAACAAACGGTGAAAAATGCTGGACGAAGCAAAAATTATATTAAAAAAAAAAAAAAGATAAAGCTCATTTATGCAAATTTATATCTAATTTCTTTTTTTTAATTGGCAGAAGCATCCATAAGTGCTTCAATTTTAAAAAAAAATTGAATTTTCTGGCAGTTATTTCAGAGGATGTGGTCTCAAAAACCACCAGCTGTAGCAGCACTCTCATCATCACACACACTGCTGCTATAAATGTTTCTGTGTATAAAGAAACACCAGCTGTTCTTGTCACTCGTGCTTTTCCAGCTCATATTCGCATTGTGCAGTTATTAGGATTATTATTACTGCTGCTAAAGAAAACTAACTGCACTGACCTGCACTTGCTGTGTGTCTGTAGTCCTCGCCATGCATGAGAACGTCCTGAAGTGTCCTACTCCTGGCTGCACAGGCCAAGGCCATGTCAACAGTAACCGCAACACACACCGCAGGTTAATAAAGCACTCAATGACACACACACACAAACACACACACACATATATATTCAACAAAAGTATAAACGCACCAATCAGTTTCTCTGTTTCATCTTATAACTAATCAACAATATATGAGCGCAACAATTAGTGTGTACACATTTCAGGCTTCAGTAGCAGCCAGTGTTTCAGATCCAGGTGTTGTCACACAGTATGGCCAGCGATCACGCCTCTGCAGCTCACAGACATCAGCAGGTTGCCAGGTGGCTTCCTGGAGTGCACGTGGAGGGACAGGTCATTTTAACTTAACCTTTTGGGTTTGTGCGTTTATATTTGTGTTGAGTATATTTGCAAAAGAGTCCTGCATAACATCTCAAGGCCAGGAAAGCTAATCTCATCTAATCCTGCTTCTGTCACGATGACACGAGTTTTTCTTGATGAGCATTTGATCTCACTAAATGCAAACATGTGTGCGTGCCTCCCCGTCAGTCTGTCCGGCTGCCCCATCGCAGCAGCTACCAAGCTGAACAAGAGCCAGGACAAGCAGGTTCATCTGCAGCCTTCCGCCAGCGAACCCTCTTCCAATTCTGACAGAGTGCTCAGGTGAGTCATGCAAACAAAGCTTTCTAATCATTGATACATACAGCTTTGAAGCATTAATACATGAATTAGCCCCCCCCCGCCCCCCAGGCCCATGTGTTTTGTGAAACAGCTGGAGATCCCTCAGTATGGCAGCTACCGGCCCAACGCGGTGACCACTACACCTCGAGCAAACCTGGCTAAAGAGCTGGAGAAATACTCCAAGGTGTCTTTTGACTATGCAAGCTTTGACGGCCAGGTTTTTGGAAAGCGCACGCTCATTCCAAAGACGCCCAGCACTGCTGAAACATCACCCAAAGCCTTCAAATGTAAGACAACCTCATTTCCAGTCCCTTCTTCTATGTTGTACTGAAAGAACTTTGTGGCTTTTTTTGGTTACACTGGCTCTGTGTGCGGATTGCATCACCCCTGCAGGCCCTGCCAGTGGATTTTTTTTTTATGGATTGCAGTGCTATAACATACTACAACTAGATTAAGGGTTATACGAGTCAGTATTCATTCTATCAAACTACTTCTTTGCACCTCAGAAATAAATTGCATCACAGTTAGAAAACAACTGAAGTCATATTTGACACCGAAATGATAAAGAGAAAAAGCTTTGTTCATCATGCAGCTGTTGAAACATTTAAGCACGTTGCTTCTCGTTTTTTTGGAAACATGCATTCATCCATTACCCACACAACGCAAACACAGGATCATAAAAAAGAGAAATATGAGGCTGGAATGACGATCCAAACCCTTTACTGGCTCATACTGAAGGGACAAAAACAGGCCAAAGAAAGCACAAGAACCCAGAATAAAGCCAGAGGGGGAACGCAGGGTTACACGCACGGACTGATGAAGAGGAACACAAGACTGTTTATACATATGAAGATAAGCAGGAGGGCAATGAGAGGGCAGGTGATTAACACAGGCGAGAACAAACAGGAAGTAAAACTAACCCGGGACACACAAGAAAACTAAACTTCAAAGTAAAACAGGACCAAAGAGCACTTCAGGGTTTCCTGTTCAGAGCTCTTTGAGTTTGTGTGTTGCTGTCGGGACAGTGTTGTTTTGATTCCTTTGTTGCTCGAGTGTATTGTGAGTCTTTAGTTCCTGTTTAGCTTGTTGTTCTTATGATGACTCTAAATTTGGAGCTAATATTAAGTCTCTTGCTCTTTTTGATGGTTCCTTGTGAAGGTTCACTTTTCTCTTAACTGCGTTTCTATTTCCCTCCGTCCTGCCTCCTTTGCTCATTTTCAGTTTTACTTTGAAGGTTTAATTTCTCTCGTGTCCTGTCTTAGTTACACTTCCTGTGTGGCTCCCTGATTGTTTCCCCTTCGTCTTGATCACAGCACAGCACCTGCAGCCCCGGGATATTTGTTTTCATCGGTAGACCTTTTTTAAATTTTACTTATCTTGGCTTTAAACCACTTTTTTAAAGTCATTCAGTCGCTTACATTTTGGGGCTTCCGATTCACACTCCAACCTTTCTATTATAGGACCAGAGCCCCACCTGAGCCATGGCCATAGGGAATATTGTACCTAAAATCTATACATTTGTGCATATAAGTTTGCTTGTTTCTCACCTGCCAGACTCCACACTGCAATGCGTGATGTTCTGCTTCAGCTGAAAGCAAACCTGAACTAAAAATACTCGTGTCACATACACAGTGTCAGGGTAGACAGTAGTTGCCTCTCAATTTCATGTCTCAAGGAATTCATTGTGCTCCACTTGTACACAGCTAAATTATTCCCCAAGGCGCCTTCCCCCAGCCACAGCATGTCGGGAAGCTTTTCCATGAGCACCTTGTCCTCCAGTGGTTACGACTACAGCCAAGATGCAGAGGCAGCCCACATGGCAGCAACGGCTATCCTCAACCTGTCCACCCGCTGCTGGGAGAGGCCAGAGACGCTCAGCACCAAGCCCAGGGAACCCTGCACCAAGGTGAGGCACACTGGCTTTCACTCAGACTCACGCTTCTCAGCTCTTATTTGAGTTAGCCTAACAGTGCGTGCTCTTCGATTTTCTTCATTTGCAAACTGTGTCCTCGCTAAGGAGTCGGACATTGAGGTGGATGAGAATGGCACCTTGGACCTCAGCATGAAGAAGACCAAGCGGGAGGGCGTACAGTCTCCAGAGCCTTCATCCTCTTTGTCCTCCTCCTCTCAACATGTGGGAGTCACTTTGTCTCAGGGTCATGCTCAGCAAGAGTGGGAGGGGCCGCTTGACTTCACCAAACAGAGTGGCGTCAAAGAAGAAGACCATGAAGAGGTATGTGCACGCCCACTGCGAGCGAGGACACGTATTAGAGCACCTGTCACAAAAACATGAAGGCACATATTTTAGAAATCTCTCAAAAACTTGTTTAAACTGCTGTTTATTCAGCAAATAAAGTGAATTCACACGTTTATACCCACTCTGGACTACAGAACAGCACATTTAAAAATTCATGTGTTAAAACAGTAATCCTATTTTAGTATTAAAATGTCATTTTAGTGCTCACATACTGGTGGATTAACCATGACAGAAACATAACAAATGGTTTTATTTCACTATTGTTCATTTAGGACAGCTGTGGCATAAACCTTACACTCTGTGGTGGTCGAATGCATTTGTTAAGCACCGTACGTCTTACTGTCTGCAGGTGGAGTACGCGGCTCCCTCATATACCTCATCTGAAGGTGAGGAAGAGGACCAGGAGAACCTGGAGGACAGGAAATACCCTGGTGAGGTCACCACCAGCAGCTTCAAGGTCAAGTTTCAGCCTAAAGACAGCAAAAAAGAGCTTCTTGTGTAAGTTTTTTTTTCCTTTATAGAACACAACACGCAAACACAATAGATACAGCACTGTGCAAAAGTCTTAAGCCACTCCCCTTTTCCAGACAGTATTTTTTTTTAAAGCTCTTGAGCACCAGTTCTCCAGCTTCATAAACGACCTTCAAAGTTCTTCTGAGGACACTGGCTGCTTTTTCACTCTGACCGATGACTTATATATATATATACACGCATATATGTTTATTACTGTTAACACCTGTAACACACTGACCAGTGGCAGCTGTCACAATGTCATCAAGCACAATGAAGGCCTCTGATTCTTCTGATTCTGAGTTCAGCATTCAAGCATAAGAACTGAACTCAAAGGTGTGTATCATAGCCCTGCAGAGCGACTGCAGCAGCTCAAAGCTGTGAGCTCAGACAATATTCACGTAAATATTTAGGGCCGATTTAGAGTCTGTGGCAGCACGAAGCCACGTTTTAGCACCTAAAAGCTGCTGTCAGGATTTACTAAAGAGGCATTGCATCCATTTTTTCACTGAAAGGCATTTACACCTGTTTTTGGAGCTGGCCTTATTGCATGTGTATTCTTAAGAGTTTCTCTATCAGAGTGCTTCAGAGCATTCAAATGACGTTCACTATAATCTTGGTGTTTTGATGAAACAGAGCAGAACTAACACAAAACACAGGCAGGCTTTTTTCTGGAAAGTCAGCATGCGCACTGCACTGATCTGTGACTGTGCTCGTGGCCCTAGGTGTCCCACTCCAGGCTGCGATGGCAGTGGACACATCACTGGCAATTACGCATCACATCGGAGGTAAGACCTGAAGTCTGACTGAGATATAATGTCCAGTGTTTGTTTCTGCTGTTGTGATGTGCTGAGGCTGAACTTTGGGCCTCCTGACATGGATCCAAATAACGCTGGGAGGAAGGCCTCTCAGAAAGTGTATTCATGTGTATGACAGTAAGAGATTAAGTGTTGAGCTCAGCAGTTCATCTTTACAAATAGATTTTTACAGTAAATAATTGTTCTTCAATGGGTGCTGCGTGTCTATATTTCATACATAAAGTGTCCCTCATTCAGTATTAATAGAGATAACTGAGAGAGGAAATCCAGAGGGGAGACAGCTGAGCGACGAATGAGTGATGGAAAGATTGATGACAGTGATGACACCAGTATAGGAGGAGGCGGGGTTATAGTTCTTCAATATGTATCTATTCTCCCAGTTTGCTGCACGGATACTGAGATACTGACACAAAACTTGAAGGAGCTTGGTGACGTGTTTTTGTCTAGTCCTACCTGTAAAGAAGACTGCAAACCGGATTCAAGTCTGTGGAACGTTTGCACCACATTAGATTTCTGTCATTCAACTTCAACATCTGTGCAGGTGTAAAGACTGTTCCAGCTTCTCATACATTATTAATTTCCCAAAATGCTGTATTTACTTGTAATGTCCTTCAGCTCCAGCACCTTGCTCAAGTCAGCATTCAGACCAAACTCTTCCTGTACTTAAATACCACACAGGAGGGATTAGGTTCACTCTCTGTATTTAGACAGACTGAAGTAAAGGTAAAACTGAAGCAATAAGCAACCATAAAAATATAAAATATCAGTGCCAAAATGCGAGCTAGCTGTGCGTGTGCGGGTACTCCAGCATCTTTCCACACTGCATGCATGCAGACATGCATGGGATCGGGTCATTGGCGGTTCTAAATTGGCCATCTGTGCAAATGAGAGCACGACTGTCTGTCGCTCTGTGATAGACTGGCAGCCTGTCCAGGGGTACCCTAGCTTTCACCCTGACAGCTGGAATAGGCTCCACCCCCAACCCACCCCCATGACTCGGAATTGGATAAGCAGAAGAAGACGGATTGATGGAAAAATACTAGCTAATTTTTCCTTTACAAATGCTTCCACTAACTAAACACTGTCCTCATGCATACCCAAGATGAAAACATTTAGATTAGCCTACACACCGATGATGCCTTCAAAGACCATCTCAAGCTGAAGAAATTACAGCTAAGTGCTAAAATGCAGCTGTAACCCTGATAAGTCAGAATCATGAATTTTGGCCTATTTCAGTCACCAAACAATGCAATTGTGTTGCTTGTATTTGAAGGTGACTTTTTAAACATACCTGTGCCAGTGAATGCAGATTTGATACCTTTGATAGCAAAGCTGAAAAAGCAGCAAGGACTTTTCACCAAGTTTTTTACATCCAGCAGTCGAGACCAGCCTGTGATTTCCCATGAAATCAAACAAAAAAAAAAAAAAAACACAAGGCCTCCCC
>VUQK01010466.1:0-11298 GCA_015106715.1 Bujurquina vittata | reverse complement strand
AAAAAGTGGCTTGCATTCTGCATATTACAGGGAATTTAGCAATTATTCGTGCTTGTGAAAAAGAGCTATTGTACATTCGGGGTATTGTTGAATTTATGGAGCAATATCTCATTCCAGATATAACAGTCCATGAACTGAAAAGTCTCTCCTGGTGCAGAGAGCTTGCTTCTTACATATGCCCTTGAAATTGGTCGGCAACAAGGGACTAAACCCTGATGACATTCATGTCAGCCATCCTCACCACTGCAGTTACCATACCGAAATGTGATGCAGCTCATCAGAAGGCTCACAGTAGTGTTTCACTTCAGTCTTCAACGGACGTGCATCCTCTGCTGAGCCTTCTTGACCGTGTGTGTGGCATTGAGAGTCCAGGAAAGATCCTCAGTAATGTAAACACCTAAGAATTTTGTGCTGCTGACCCTCTCCACCGGGCAGCCACTGATGTGCATTTGGTGATGCTCAGCCTTTGTTCTCAAGCCCACAATTAACTCTTATTGTTGACATTAAGGGGCAGGTTGTTGTCACTACACCAGCTCACTTACTATTCCAACTCTGCTCTGTGAGTTGTTTCATCACCATTACTAATGAGTCCTACTACCATTGTATCATCAGCAAATTTGATGAGCCAGTTTGTGCCAAATTTGGCAGAGCAAAGTGGACCCTGTGCTCAGTTTGATTGTTTATGATGATTTACTGCCAGCACATACTGTCTGTTGTCTTTCTGATCAGCTAAAATCCACTTGTAGTGCAAAGTGTTCAATGCAGGCAGAGAGAGCTTCACCATTAGCTGCTGTGGGATGATTGTGTTAGAAGCTGAAGAGAAGTTGATTAACAGGATCCTGGCACAGCTGTTCTTTTTCTCCACATCTCATGTCTTTTGCTCCAGTCAGTGCTTCCAACACAGTCCTGAAGTACTGCATTTGCAGCCTCTGGCCAGACTCTGACCTGCTTTCATATAATCTCACTGCATTTCAGTACCGTTCTGTATGCTGAAAATAGCACAACAGAAATTTGATTTGAGTCTCCAAGGTGGGGGCGAGGGGCTGCATTGAACACCAAATAAAATGTGTTAGCTCCTCTGGTTGGAAAGTGGACATATTGGTGGAATGTGGGCAGAACAGATTTTAAGTTTGCATGATTGAAATCTCCATCACCTACAATAAAATGTTGTGTAGGCACAGTCTCTAGCTCACTGATGGCACTGTAGAGCTGCCAATGGGCATCCAGAGTGTTAGCACTGGGAGAACTTGATGTAGCCACCTCCAGAGTGACTATGAATTCCCATGGCTAGTAGAAGAGCCAGCATTTCACAAACGCATAGTCCACCAGTTGTGAACAGTGAGTTGCAACAGTTTCACTGTTACTGCACCACACATTATTGATGTACACACAAAGCCCTCCACCTCAGGTCTTACTGGAGCTCTCTGTGTTCCTGCCTGTACAGAAGGCTGTTAGCCCACCCAGCTGGATTACTGTGTCAGGAACAAACAATGGTAAGTAAGAGTGATGGGATGGTCAGTCTGTTCAGGTTGGCTTTTTGCATCTCTGTGTACACCACCTTTCTGTCCGTCCAACTGCAGACAGTTCTTTTGGATGAGCCTGGAGATCACCACTGCAGCCCAAGGCTGTACAGCTCGTCTTTTATAACAAGAAGTGTGGAATCTTCCAGTCTTCTTGAGGTTGCAGTTTAATGTTGTCTCTTGGTTGTACCGTAAGATATGACATTCAGGATACTCAAAATGAAAATGAAAAAACTACAACATGTACTTTTATCTGGACCAAGAGTGGCCTCTACATCTATGTACATCACCACGCTTTCTCATCTTGGTTAACAGGAGACACTGGACATAAGGCACTCTAACTCTTTCGCAGAAGCCTCACATTGAAGCTCTGAATAATGTGAATCAGAGTACCAACAGCTCTTATAAGAGGACTCCAGCATAAAAATGGGTTGATAGGCTGAGACCCACAATGTTTGAGTGACAGTGTTGTGACAAGAATGCTACTCCAGTGAACCTTATCGTATTTTCATGATGGTCAGCTGATGTTGGTGACACATTTAATATAGCCTGGGGAAATTTTAACTGCTGAAGAGAACTTCTCCAGCTATCCCATACTTTTTCTTTTACTGCTGCCAGTGGACAAAACCAATCGTATACTGTGAGGTGAGTTCTCAAAGCAACTTTCCTTGAATTGTCACAGACAAATTGACAAATTCTAGAGGATCATACAGACTATTCACTGTTGAGAACTCTTCGTTGAGTGAATGGCTTTCTCTCATCCTGGACACAGTAAGTGAAACAGTCTTAATCCAAGTCCCTGTATAGTCCAAAGCTGCACTGTGCTGTCAGCATCAAGAGCCAAGGCCTTTTGTTGAGGTCTGGCCCAGTCAGGGGTACTTGGATCAGAGTTAAGAATTGTGCTGGGTACACCCCAAAAACAAGGTAAGTACCATTGTTCCTCTTTGGGTTTCAGTGTCTGAACCTCTTCAGCATGCCCACCCTGAGAAGTCCTTTCCATGAACAGGATAAACTATCATTTCAAGCTTCCTCTTGAAAGATGGTGGTAGTGATATAAGGCTTTCAAGTTGGCTGCACAGGGTTTTCAGGAAGGCATGGTCATTGACCTCAGAAAGGTAGGAGGGCCACTAATTTATTTTCCTGATCTTGTAAATCCCTCGTTCTGCGATGTCCATAAACTATGTCTGAAACACATCACAGTCTGAAGTATCCACGTTATCAAGGGAATTTTTGTGTGATACAGATTTATGTCTCCTTCACTATTTGGGCATGACTGAAAGATAGCGTGCCATCCACTTCTCAGTATGTTCATGCAGTTATGCGCTAACAGCACCCGGTCTGTAAACATCTCCGATGCACACATTGCCCACGATCATGCAACCCAGGTCCAATTTCTGGGCAAAGGGTGCATTACTTTGGCCGCTCACTTGTCTTTGAACTTTATGAGCTCAAATCATGTCTCTGCCAAGTAAGAGCAGAATAGAAGGGCGCAAGTCATGCTTGGAAATACACTTGTTTTGCAAGCGGCTTCAGATGCTTGTGGTTTAATGCTACTTCTGGCGTTGGTAGTTCTGAACATTTGTTTGGAATCTTGTTACATTTAATCATTGGTAGCAATGCGTGTAACACTGCCATCAATGGGTTCTATCACCAAGCCCTATGCCTTTTTGCACTGCTGGTATTTGTTTAGACTCTCTCTGATTGATCTTTCTGAGTTAACTTCAATAGTTACTCCCTCCAAATCATCAACATGTTTATTAGATCCCATTCCTACCAGACTCATCTCTGTGCTTGTCCTGTTGGACCTCAGTGCAGCTTTGATACTGTTGACTATAACATTTTATTACAGAGATTAGAGGATGCCATAGGTATTAAAGGTACTGCACTGCAGTAGTTTGTATCATATTTATCTAATAGACTCCAATTTGTTCATGTAAATGGGGAGTTTTCTTCACACACTAAGGTTAATTATGGAGTTCCACAGGGTTCTGTGCTAGGACCAATTTTATTTATATTATACATGCTTCCCTTAAGCAGTTTTATTAGAAAGCAGTGCATACATTTTTGTTCTTATGCAGATGATGCTCAGCTTTATCTATGGATGAAGCCAGATGACACACATCAATTAGTTAAACTGCAGGAATGCCTTAAAGACATAAAGGCCTGGATGACCTCTAATTTCCTGCTTTTAAATTCAGATAAAACTGAAGTTCTTGTGCTCTGCCCCACAAATCTTAGAAACATGGTGTCTAACTAGATACTTTCTCTGGGTGGCATTACCTTGGCCTCCAGTAACACTGTGAGAAATCTTGGAGTCATTTTTGACCAGGATATGTCCTTCAATGCACACATTAAACAAATAGGACAGATTTTTTGCATTTGCGCAATATTTCTAAAATTAGAAACATTCTGTCTCAGACTGATGCTTAGAAGATAATTCATTAATTTATTACTTTTAGGTTGGACTATTGTAATTCATTATTATCAGGCTGTCCTAAAAGCTCCCTGAAAAGCCTTCAGCTGATCCAAAATGCTGCAGCTAGAGTACTGACAGGGACTAGAAAGAGAGAGCACATTTCTCCCATATTGGCTTCACTTCATTGGCTCCCTGTTAGATCTAGAATAGAATTTAAAATCCTTCTGCTCACGTACAAGGCTTTGCATAATCAGGCCCCATCTTACCTTAAAGACCTCATAGTACCGTATCACCCCAATAGAGCACTTCGCTCTCACACTGCTGGCTTACTTGTGGTTCCTAGGATACTTAAGAGCAGAATGGGAGGCTTAGCTGAGAACCAATCACAATTGACTTAAAGGCCTCTTTTCCACTGCCAGGGTTCCGGTGCCGGTGCCACTTTTTGAACCGTTCAACGGTTTTTCCACTGCAGACACACTCGGTGCTCAGCCGAAAAACGGGTTCAACTTGGGCCCCATAAGCTAGCTGGTCTCCAGCCAAGAACACGTGACGAAAGCGGCAGAAGGGCGTGACTCTGCTGTCTCCATGTAAAGTTTTCTACCACTATTTCACTGCATGGTGTGTATTACAGGAGAAAAGCGATGCGATTGTCTTGGCTGTGAATTAGGTTGGGCTCTAATACTGAACTTGCTGCTTCGTATTAGTTCATATCACAGATAAAAGGACACAAAGCGCATACTTGTCGTCTTGTTAGTAATCACGGTCTGTTTACCTCTGTGCTGCACACAGATGCTCCAGTAGTTTGGTTTGAACCATAAAATATGTGCACAGCACAACAGCTGTTTTCCCACGTTTGTGTCCTTCGGCTTCTTTGTTCAGACGAGGACCCACCCACACTCATACGTAAAGGATCAGTTCAAAAGCACGGTGGAAACGCAGGCTTGTTCTTAAGCTTTTCACCAGTTCTTTAGGAACAGCATGAGCACAGGCACCTCGGCGGTGGAAATGTAGCCCAAGGAGTCAGATTTGTTGTGCAGTTGGAGGACCACATACAGCCATTCAGATGATTACATCAAACATGCATGTTGTGGTCCTGGGTCTAGGACCCAGTGTTTTCTAGATTTTGACTTTTGAACTCTGGCTCTCTTTATCTTCTGTGTCTAGGGTCATGCTCTACGGTTGAATTTTCTGTTTGGTATTTTGATTCCCAGACCTTCTCAGTTTTAATTATCCACATTCTGTTCTGAGTCATTTGTATTTAATCCCAGGTCCACTGAATTCTCTAAATGCATGATTGTATTTCCTCAGTGTGCCTACCTCCCTGCGTTCTGTGTCTAGTTTGTATTTCTGTCTGCCACATTTAGTAATTTCCTGTTTTGTTTTGTTAGCCTTTGTCTTTTCTTCTTGCATTCAGTTTTGCTTCCTTGGTCTTGTTAGTTAGATTCTCCTCAGCTGTGTTCCATTTCCCTGATTGTGTACATATTGTCTGCATTTTTTCCTAGATCTCTGTTGCGTCATCTGTTGTGGTTGTTATGGTTGTCATCTATGGCTTCCCGCCTGCTGTGTGCTCTCCCGTCTGTCTGTTAAAGTGAGTTTCTTAGTTTGATCTGCTGGCTCCTGTCCAGCTCAATCTGTCCTGTGTTGTCCAGCAATAAAGCTGATGTTTAAGTTAAGTCCTATCTTGAGTCCTGCACTGGGGCTCTAAAACCTGCCTGCCGCAGTGAAGTTCATGAAAGTACGACAGGACTAAATGGATGGCATGGACTCCAGCCTCTTTGAGCAGCGACAGATTCCCGCATTCCTCAAAGAGACTGTTAGGTGGAAGCCATGGCTTTCCCTGAAATGTGAGTCACTGTTTAGCAGCACTTGCCTGGCCTTGGGGGGGGACATGCGTTCGACGCCATTCACCAGCAACCCATCGTCAGTGGAGACGGCTCCATGCCCTGCAGAGTTGTCCCAGTCCTGAACGTCTGCAGCGCCTCTTCAGTTGCTGCAGCATCCCTTCAGTCATCAGGGCCTGCAGTATCGTCCCGTCAGTCGTAAAAGTTTGCAGCTCCTCGTCTTCAGTCCTCAGAGTCTGCAGCTCCTCTTCTTCAGTCGTAAGAGTCAGCAGCTCCTCTTCTTCAGTCCTCAGAGTCTTCAGCATCTGCAGTGCTGCCTCATCAGCTGTCGGAGCCACCAGAACAACCTCCACAGTTTCAACCTGGACAAAAGAAATGGCCAATGCAGCTGGGCCTCAGCCAAGGACTGATTTACCTGCATCTGCTGACACCAGGCCTCTTTAGTCTGTTCATGGCCTGGCAACCCAAAAGACAGAAAAGGTCCAAGCAGTCCGAGTGTCCAGAGGGACCAGAGGGTCCACAGGGTCCAGCTCCATCAGAGAGTCTGGCTCCATCCAAGTGTCCTTAACCTGAGCCTGAGTCTGTGCCTGAGCCAGAGAGTTTGGCATCACCTGAGTGTCTTGAGCCCAAACCAGAGTGTCTCCTCCACCGTTGGTCTCTGGTTATGCCACCACAGTGTCTCTGCTGGCCCCGTGGCCAGTCTCCAGAGTTTGTTCGTCTGTGCTGCTGGCTCTTTATGCCGGCCCCCTGAACTGCTTGGTCTGGTCTCCCTCCACACATGGCCAAACATACCACCAGAAAGCTGACCGTTTGGACGCCTGTGCTCCCTTGTTTGGTTTATTGTGCATCACTGTATTTCCTCAGTGTGCCTGCCTCCCTGGGTTCTGTGTCTAGTCTGTTTAGTCATTTCCTGTTTTACTTTGTTAGCCTTAGTCTTGTCTGCTTGCAATCAGTTTTGCTTTCTTGGTCTTTCTGTTCAGCTGATTCTGTTCAGCTGTGTTCCTGGTGTGTCTCATTTCCCTGATTGCCCGTGTTTATATATTGTCTGCATTTTTTCCTAGATCTCAATTGCTTCATCTGTTGTGGTTATTGTGGTTGCCGTCTATGGCTTCCCACCCACTGTGTGCTCTCCGTCTGTCTCTTAAAGTGAGTTTCTTAGTTTGATCTGCTGATGTTTCAGTTAAGTCCTATCTTGAGTTCTGCACTGGGGTCCTAAAACCTGCCTGCCACGGTGAAGTTCATGGCAATGCACCCTTGAGGCCTGTGTGAGGCCACTGTGAACAGACCCACATGGCCCACAATGGGCAGCCCACTGTGGGTCCCAGTACTACCGTGAAATCAGCTGCTCCCTTATTCTCAAGCAGATATGATTTGGCAGATTTATACACCAAGTTTCCTTCCTGATACAACCCCCACTGCACTATGAAAACTCTTGCTTAAAAAAACAAAACTTAAATCCTATAAAATAAGAAAATGAAATATGGCGTGATAACCTTCACCCTTTGAGTTATTTTGCAGTTTATCAATAAGATTGAGTTCAACTTCCATTTTACTGAGCTTTTGAATTAGTCGCCTTCTCTCAGCCTCCTATTTCTGACATTGTAATAAAACATGTTTTATGGTTTCATTTCTTTTCATTCTTTTCTCCAAAGCAGTCACATTTCCCTGAATGGTGTTTTCTTATTATAAATAATGTGCTAGCAAACATGCCCATGCAGGACCGAAGTGGGTAGGTGTGGGTGAACTGAGGGCTATGCGGGTAGGCCAAACCCACACTGACCCCAAGTGGGTGTGCCCACACAGTGACCCTCATCAGTTTTGCCCTTTTGTGCACTGATTTGGGTTTTGTATGGGCAGAATTGCTATGGACTCCACGTGGGCTAGCCTATACAAGCATTAGCTGTTTTTTTTTTCTGGACAAGCCCACTTTTGGCCTGCCCACAGAAAACCCATATATGGACTCAAAATGGCAAAACTGCTGTGGAGCTGTGTAGGCAGGGCACACCACCCACAACTACCCACTGTGGGCCTGCATGTGCTTGCTGGGTTCAGGGAAGGCGTTGTTTATGTCAGCAAGACTGTACCAAACCATATGCTTGCCTGCAATCCAGCACCACACTGAAAACCTTTGGTGAATTATGAAACAAAAAGTGTGCAGTGGTAACTTCTAGTTACAGTGACACACGTAGAGACTTGTAGTTATTATTAAAAGTCTAGAGACTTCACCATTTGATATGTTTCTTCTTCTATAGCTTCAAATTATTTACATATCTATGATTCTATTTAGGTCTTACAAAGTATCCCTGTTTTTAAATAGTGTTGTACTAAAATGCATTCAAAAGGTTTCTTCAGCTCTAATAAAATGGCTCATGTAAAATCTGTATCTTCACTGCCTCAGTGTTTGTTCAGCACATTAGCACAGACATCCGGACCACCTCGTGGACCCCGAAGATGAAACACGGCTCTAACTTGGTTACTGTATGACATGTACAAGCAGTGAAACCTTTGAGGATTTCCCACCTGCCATTTGAACTGAAGAGGCCTTTCAGATGCAGCAGCCAACAGTAGATTGTTTAATTTACAACTGGCATCATTCAGAGTAGATGACCCTGATTATACCAAACATGTTCAGCATAGCTAACTATGACACTACTTGCTGTGTGTCCTCCCCAATTCTGTCCTGGCTCTGTAGTTCAGTTCAGGTTCTGGCTCTTTCTTTCACTCATACTCAGACATCCTGATCTGTCTGGTGTTCTGACATTCTCTCTCTAACCTATCTTTCAGTCTGTCAGGCTGTCCTCTTGCTGATAAATCACTTCGGACCCTCATGGCTGCCCACACAGCAGAACTAAAGTATGTGTGCTTTCTCCCGTCTCTCACCTCCACAGCTACAGCTCTGTCCTTGCTCTCCTTTTTAAACTAATATAAAATACAATCAAAAATTTGACACAAAAAACATTCATTCTAAATAATTTAGTGAAAAAACTAGTTTCTGCCAGCAATCTGCTGATGATTTAAATCTGCAAACTGAAAGAGCATCTGTGTGTGTCTCAGGTGTCCCACTCCAGGTTGCGACGGATCCGGCCACATCACTGGAAACTATGCTTCACATAGAAGGTGGTAGCTCCTTTCCTTTACTGCCTGCCCGATCACATGCTCAGTTTAGATTCCTTCACTTATAACAGTGTTTGCTTGCGTGCCTCACCGAGACAGCAGCTGACATTTAGCATCAAACATTAAGCTAACAGAACATAATGCTAAAGAAATCACACAGACCCACTGAACATGTACTGATTTACAATAGCTGACATGGTTCAAGATAATACATATGGCTTTTTATGACTTTTTGATATCATTCCTTTAAAGAATTCTATGACAGCCTGTGTTTAATCAAACTTTCCTCTGTGGTCCACTCTGTTCCTCTGTGCCAGTTTGTCTGGATGCCCTCGAGCCAAGAAAGGTGGCATCAAATCAACCCCCACCAAGGATGACAAAGAAGATTCTGAGCTGCTGAGGTTTGCAACTGTAGCTCATTAGCAGCAAGTCTGTAATGTTCGGTTATAATTGAGCTCACTTGTAAGGAAACCCATAGTGGATACTAATTATCAGCATGGTGATTCAGGTCAATGATGGTCCTCACAGGTTGCTTTGTTGGATAGCAACATCTTTTGCTCTAGCGCCAGCTTTAGGGCAAACCGTCACCTTTCTGAACATCACCTGAAAGGCCATCTAAAATATTCTGGCCACACTGACCCTCTGAAGCTTAGGAGCTCACTTTTAGTTTAACACTCATCTATGCAGCGGTTGTTGTAGCAAAATGGAAAATATCTCAACGCTTGTGCTATAGACAGGAAAGAGAAATTCAGCTGTAAATGAAATATATGCTGATGCTTTCATGCTCCTGTGTAAAGAGAAAGCATCAAAATATATTTCATTTAGCTGAATTGCTTGTTTGTCTGCTCTAAGCCATTCAGAGGTGGTTGTCTAAATTAGTCCACCAAATTTAGATTCTTGTGTCTGTCTTGTGTTAGCCTTTTGATGCCTTCATCTCTAGTGAAACAACTCTTTTTCCTACCTGGCTACAGATGTCCTGTTCCTGGATGCGATAGCCTGGGCCACATCAGTGGGAAATATGCCACTCATCGTAGTGCTTATGGATGTCCGCTGGCCGCACGCCGACAGAAGGAAGGTCTTCTAAATGGCACTCCCTTCTCTTGGAAGGCCTTCAAAACTGAGGGTCCATCCTGTCCAACACCAGGCTGTGACGGTTCCGGTCATGCTAACGGCAGCTTCTTGACACACCGCAGGTACCATGATTATCTCAGGAGCTTCAGCACATCATCCACAGTGGTTTGAAACCAAATGCCATTTACCACACTTTTTTCTTATTTATTTATAGTTCAAATGCAGCTGTGCAGATGGTAGTGGATTTTGTGAAAAGGATGGAAATGGCTGTTGTGAACATGTACTTTAAGCAGAGAGAGGTAACATATACAAAAGTGGAGGAAGATGCACACAGGTGGACTACATCTTATACAGAAAGTGCAATCGGAATAAGACAAGAGACTGCAAGGTGGTGTCAGGCAGCACTGAGTGATAGTCTGTAGGATGACTGGACATCAAGATGAGGAAGCAAGTGCAGGCAGAAGTAAGGATTAAATGGCAGAAGCTGAAGAAGCAGGAATGTTGCTCTGGGAGGAGGTGCGACAGGCTCCGGGTGGTAGGGAAGAGTTGCCAGATGCTGGGTGACTGTAGCTCAGGAGGTAGAGTGGGTCATCTAATAGGTTGTTGCTTCAGTCCCTGGCTGTGCCAGTCTGCAGGCCAAAGTATCCTTGTGCCAGATACTTAACCCCAAGTCGCTCTCTGATCTGTTCATCGAAGTGTGAATCTTAGATAGAAGGCATCCATTTAGTATTATCCCCTTAGGAACACACTTGGGAACACACTTCACACAACATTCACACCTTTCTAAGCTTAAGTGCTTTCTATCTAACGTACATTCACATACATTCATACTCCAACGGTTACATTGGAGAGCAACTTGGGGTTCAGTATCTTGGCCAAGGACACTGAAACAGTCTGATTAGTAGGTGACCTGTCCTACCTCGTGAGCCACAGCCACCCCATGTAAGCATGTATAATGTAAAAAGTTTTGGTCTGAGCACAGAACCCTGTGGAACTCCATAACTAACTTTTATGCATAAAGAAGACTCCCCTTTTACATGCACAAATTGGAATCTGTCAGCTGGATATGATGCAAACCACTGCAGTGCAGGGCCAATATTGTGTTCTAATTCAAGCTTGTTAGAATTGTACAAACTCAGATTTTGCTGTATATTTGGACGTTTCAATAAATAGCTGTACCTATTTCCCATTTTCCTGGCAAATAATGAAGAAATGAGGGGTGGGTGAAGACCTGTGTGCGTGTGTGTGTGTGTGTGAGTGTGTGTGTGTGTGTGTGTGTGTGTGTGTGTGTATTTCAGCCTTGTGATAGAATGGAAGCGTTCTTGATCCTGAACAG
>VUQK01010460.1:21849-32144 GCA_015106715.1 Bujurquina vittata | reverse complement strand
GTGTGTGTGTGTGTGTGTGTAACCACAACTCACACAAGGGGGCATAAATGTCTCAGGCTGTGTTTGCACATGTGTTGGTATATCCATTTGCAGGAGACAGAGTTTACTCACTCACTCTCTCTCTCTCTCTCTCTCTCTCTCTCTCTCTCACTCACACACACACACACACACACAGAGAGTGTGAGAGAGAGGGAGATGTATTGAGAAGTAGAGGAGGTTGTTGCTAAATCAGAACCAGAAGTTGAGGCGGAGTGACGGAGTATAGAGGCTCAGATGGGGGGTTGGTATGTGTGTGTCTGTACATGTATGTGTCTGTGTTGCTGTATGGGCTGCACAGTCTGTCTGTCTGAGATGTAGAGGTGAAGGTGAAGGGTGGGGAAGAAATAGTCTGAGCTGGGTGGGGAGGGGGGCAAAGAGGGATGCTGGGTGTACAGGGGGTGAAAGAAAAAGCCCCCCTCTTCCTGCAAACAGGAGTGAAACCGTAAGCATGTTTCACCTCGGCCATTAATCCTTTCTACTGACTGGAGACCTGAAGCAAACACAAAGAACAGAGGCATCTTCTTTCTCTTTATATCTCTCCATTTTCTTCTCCCCTCTCTGTTTCTCACTGCTTCCCTTTTATTCGCTCTGTTTCCCTCCTTCTTGTTCTCTTCTCTCTGTTGCTATCTCTCCCAGCCTTTATCTTCATGTCTCATTCTGTGTGTGTGTTGTATGTGTGTGCGTGCCTGTCGTCCCCTCTCTGGTTCTCTCTCTGTGCGTGCCAGTGCTGTGCTGTGCTGGCTGAGACTATGCTGGGGATATTTCTGTCAGCCTCTGTTTATTTATTGATGGCGATGCTGGTGAGAGTTCGCCTGCCTACATGTGTGTTTATGTCAAGGGAAAGTGCGGAGCTCTCTGGAAATCTTTACCTCCTCTTCCTCTTCTTCGTCCGGTCCTCTCCGTGACTCCTTCACAGTAAATATTTGTCGGCCTCCGTCCTAATGACACTACAAGGCTGACCCAGGAAGTGCTGGCTCTTTGACCTCTGAATAGCTGGATGGGAACCAGCAGTTCCATGCACTCTGGCTTGTCTCTTTTGGAGGATGAAAGGCTGGTGTCACTTAAATCATCCCTGAATGAGCACCTCCCTGACACCACTGTCTCTGAGCCATGCTGCCTGGCTACCGAAATAGTTCCTGGAAGCAAGAATGCAAATAGAGGACATTAATGTCAGTCCTCATTGTATGTCAGGCCCCACTGAACTCTTGGGAGCCTGTCGACTGGTGGTCCAGAGGTCAGGAGGTCCTACCAAGGCTGTTTATCTTGCAGTATGTCTCTCAGGGACAGGCAGGGAGCAGGGCATTTGAAGGTGTGATGGCAGGGAGGGAAGAAGCAAAACTGTCCATCCTACATGGAGTCATTCTCAGTAGAGTGTCTGTCTTGTGTTTTCCTTCGCATTGTGCTCCTTGGTTAAGGCTAGGACTAAAGGTGGGCTAGATAAGTGGAAAGCTGAGTTTATGCTGGTTTTAAAATAAAGGACGTTATGCCTATAACTACAGTGTAAAACTGTAGCAGCTGACAGCACCAACACAGTACTAGATGCATTGTGTTGCACACGATCAGGCCCTGCTGATTCATATTCTTCACTCATTCATGCAACAGAGTGTAGGTTTTTGGTTTCTTTTGGATGTCCAGTATTGTTGTTACTGACAAGTAGACAAGTGAGTCTTTGTTTTCACAATCAAAAAATCCCTAATCATCAACTTATGATCGCAAAAAAAACAAAAAAACAAAAAAACAAGCAGGAAGTCACGGGTCTTATGTCACTGGTGTCTGTAGCTTGGATGTAACTTTTAAAGCGTACACATCAGCTGTTGCATATACCACAGTGGAGGTAACACAATAATGCCTTAATGCGCAACCCTAAATTAAGCATAAGATAATAAGCATGGTTACCCATGTGCAGTACCATAATCACTCCAGATGAAAGGTGCAAATTTAACCACATATATCAGTGCTGAGAAGCTCATCATAATACACCGAGCCGTTTCACACGTGCGCTGCAGCCCTGAACATTATGCGTTAGCCAGTAGAACTAGATTTGAGAAACCAAATGTTCAAATCAGTCAGACAGAACTTTAAATGGTCTTTACAACGCCAGCTTCACAGTGCAAAGTCTGTGCGTCCATTCATGCCCATGTGTGAACTGAGCATGTAATTGTTCTGAGACTTCACAGCGAACAAGCGTCTCGCGTCCTTCCTCTTGCGTGCTCTACCGAGGTGAGACTCCAAGCTGATACCTAACCGAGTATTTTGTGTCTGAAACAGCTACACGTGAGAGAGGACGATTTTTGGACAAAGCCTGGACCTGATTCTTGTAACTTTGTCCGGCGTTAACTCGCAAAAGCATCTAGAATGAACATGAAAACTCAACAAATCTCCGCTCCAAAGTGTCGAACCCAGGACCTTCTTGCTGTCAGGCAACCAAGCTAAATTGAAGCAAAACTGAAGATGCATTTTTGAGTGTGACTGTTTAAAGAAAAAAAAAATTGATTAGTTGTTGAGGATCTGGGTGGCTTAACTATTTCCTGGATAAAGCCTGGGTTTTTCATAAAGGCTTTTCCCATGGAGCTGGTGCTTTGTGTGATGTTATGTGATGAACAAGCAGAAGTTTACACTTGAAACACATGTACCAGCTGAACTGAAACTGCTCATAGGTCAGCTAAAGCAACTGTCAGACCTTTTCTCCTGTTACTGAAAGACACCCCCCCCCGCACCCCCCCATCCAATTTTCTCCTTATCAGTTCCCTGTGCCAGCAGTCTTTCTCTTTTACCTCCACTCTTATTTGTCCAGTCCCACTCTTGATTTTTCCTCCGTTTATTCTCTTTCTTGTTTCTTTCCTTATTTTTCTTAACACCTTTCCCTCTTTTCTTTCTGTTTTTCCTCCTTCATTTTCCGTCTGCCTCTCCTCCACATGCCTCAGGGCCCTTAAGAGTTTCAGCAAGTTCCACAGACTGTCCATTGTCTTGGGAATGTGGTTTGCTGTCTCCCCTCACCTCCTCCTCCTCCTGTCTGGCTGGAGACAAGGTTAGGTGGTGTTCAACTTCTGGGTCCTCAAGGCCACTGGGTTAAACGACGCTAACCTGATTAACCCCCCGCACCTGGACCAAGGCTGCCGATCACTCTAAACTTGAATTTGGACACATTTTTGAGAGGACAGAGGATAACAGACATGTGTATGTGACTGCTGTTGTGATGGAAGAGATGCTCACTCTGCTTGCGTCCTTAGCAGATTCACACTGTGTAAATGTCGTGTGAAACCTTGACTTTTGGATCCAAAAACAAATACGGTGTAATATCAGATCTTAAAAATCTAAAAACAAGAAGAAAAATGTGTTGGTGATGGCTTCACTGACTGCTTAGCCAATCTGGAGCATGTTTGTTTGGTATGTTTAACTAATTCTTAAAATCCATCCTTGGAATGAGGGAAGAGATGAAATACCTCAGATTTCCTATCAGGCTTCCTGTGAATTTCTATATTTATCAAAATACTTGAATCATCAGTTGTGACTTATGAGGTGGATGCTCTCTATGTGGTGGTGCCTCTGGGATACAAAATGGAAATTGGTAGCGCGTGTCTTGTGTGTGAGTTTCTGACTGTGTGCGTGTGTCTCACATGCCCAACCCCCAACCCCGCGTCTGGCACTCAGAGGGCTGCTCCTTCGCAAATGTGTCTTCCTGCCAGGGCCTACACGCACACATGAAAATAGAAATGGGGTGAGTGGATTAGGCTGTGAGATCTTTTTAAATGTCTGGTGTGTTTCTTTTGGTTACTAAACATAATCATCAGACACACAACCGCAGCTCCGTAGATGGGTTTGCATTTGGACTGTAAGACAAATCTGCAGGCTGTTACAGTAGAAGACAGTAAAACTTTCTTTTCATTCATTTAATTTTCTCTATCAACACATTATGCATTATGTTAGATGGTAATTCTTTAACTGCTGCAATCTGCAGACGTCTGACTTCAGCTTTGAGGTTCACCACATTGCTTTAGGCACTCTGGAATGTGTATAGCCCAACTGTACCTCCTTGGCTGCTCTCCCTGTCTCTGTATTTTTTTTTATGTTCACAGTATATGGTACCACCACTTCCTTCTCCTTTTCATCTTGCACCTTCTCAGCTCTGCAGAAATAAAATCCAGTTGTGTGAGCATAACATGAGGGGGGGAAAAAAGGCGAGAGAGAGCGAAAGGAAGAAGTAAGCATGAGAATATGAAAGCATGCCAAAGAATAAGGAGGAGGTAGATATTGCTAACAAGGTTGCCAGAGACTCTTTTCATTTTTAATAGTCCCGTAGGAGGTCTGGCTGATAAAGTGTTATGTTATATTATTAAATCCTGGCAAAGTTTGAGCTGCAACAGATTCCAACAGTGGCAATTGTGAAAGCAAGTGTGCGGATTTGATCGAATGCACCAAAATTAATGGACAGAATCAAAACACGAATCAAAACACGTGTTCAAGATTTTAAAAAATATTTAAAGGTAAATAAATCTTTAATTCTTTTTGCACTTAAGAGATGATTTGATACCCATAAAGCCAGTGATACATGTTGAATATAGACCTCTGTTATCTGTCCAATGAAAATATGCTTCTTTTGGTGGACTGGGAATAAAAATTACCACCGCAATATTTTTTTTTTTAAGTTGAAAATGCAGAAAAAATGGCAGAGAGGTCAAGAATTTCAACCGAAATGTTTGTATTGTTGTAGTGGTATGTGTGGTATCTACAGTCTACTGTCTGCTTGAATAGCAAATAAATATTTACAGATATATAAATGCCACTTGTGCATTAAATGTCAGTGTGTAGTACATATACCCTACAGTTATCTGAGAGTGAAGAAAAAGAATCCTCTGATACTTTTATTCATCTTCACAATAGAAGTTTAGATTCATTCCTTCTTTTATAATTTACATTCTGCGCCTTTTTGTGTTACCAGCTTCCTCTCAACATTTCCCAGAATTACTTTCTCCAAACCCCATGCAGCAGCTGTGAACCTGTTGATTTTCTGCTATGGTGGTTTTGTTTTTGTTTTTTGTTTTTTTGTTTTTTTACTTGGAGATGGCAGAGGGAAAAGTGCTAATGAAAGCGATGGCAGAGGTTGAGGTTTTGTAGCTGAAAATAGGGAGCACCTCGCCTGCTTGGCTAAAAGCAGCATGGCTTTTGGCTGCATTGCGTTCTGGTCTATAGAGGATGAGATATCTGTGCTTCTTTTATGATGGATTTCTCACTGTGCAATGGTTGAATCTCAGTGTTAAAGGGCAGCTGATGAAAGACACCGACGCGAGACACCTGACACGGTGGCTGTGTTACCGAACTGCAAAATGTAAATGAATGCTGAACATTTATTTACATTTTTGCTACAGAAGCGAACACTGAAAGAGACCAAGAAATGTTACACACATCATCAGGTGCAACTTTTTGAGGGGATAATCTACATCCTCAGTCCTCATCTGTAGCCTTGTCTGACCTGCACACCTGAGCATCTCACCTCAGTGAATAAGACACCAGTTATTTCAGAGAGCGGGAATGATGCGTGATGAAACCTTTCTCCCTAACTTTCTCTCCCCCAGTATCTCTGACAAATACTTAGAGACAGAGAAAGAAAGGTGTGTTTTCCCCACATTAGGTTTTGTCTCTGAGCTCCGAGCGTTCTATTATTCCCTAATTAGCAGCATTAATAATCTTCAATTAGGCATATAGCTTTGTGCGTGTGTAACTCCTCATCGTTCATTTAAAGTGTGTATGTGCGTGCCTGCAGATGAGCGTCATCATGACACCCTGTCCTCTGGTTCTCTTGTGGCTTTCCATCCAACACCAACTGTCTAATGAGGGAGTGAAAGGCCACGGGCAGAGTGGGAGGCAGGAGCTGAATATCAGCATGTGTATGTGCACATATGTTTGTGTGTGTGTGTAATTAAAGAGAAGTGCCAGCAGGGGGGACCGGTGTTAGAAAGGGTCACCGAGAGAGCAGCGGGCCATCACCAAGCTTTGGTCATTAACTACTAACGCCACCAATAAAGGCGTGTAAAAGTACCTGTATGCCAGGACGCCAGGAACTAAATTACTCTACATAAATATGTTTTTGACTTAGTTTATTCATGTTTATGTCACATACATTTAGGTCTTAGTTTAGCAGTGGGGTCTAATGTAGATCATGAAATTTCTCTGAGCCCAATGCAACATTTTTAGATTGCTTGTTTTGTGCTAACTGCAGTCTTAAACCCAAAGGAAAAGGAAAAGAACTGGCCAATGTTGGTTGATAAATTATTCATTATGAAAATGGACTGCTAAGTATTAACATTGTGGTATATCAAAGAGATAAATTAATAACTGTTTGTGTACCAGATGGCTTCTTCGTCTTCATTTCCTTCTTCCTTTAGAGGTCGACACAGTGAATAATCGCCATCCATCTCATCCTACCAATACCATCCTATTCTGGCACACCAACCGTCTGCAATCAGAGGCAAATTTGGATCATTACAATCTAAATCAAGTGCAAAATTACATGTGCTGCTACAGTGACGTCGTAAAGGAGCTGACGTGATGGTCAGACTCGAGGCAAATAACAGGTTTGCCGGATCCGTGACAGAACCACTTGTTTTGGACATAAATCCATAAAAGTGAGCGCACCCATAATGTTGGTTGTGATCCTTTATTTTAGAGCAAAAAAATCTGTATCCACATGGCAGAGTTCATTTGGTCAAAGTTGAACTAGAGTGTTGCCCGCTGCATTGCATCAGTTGCTGCTTGTCTGTGTTCTTTAATACAGATAAGACTGACTGAATCCTCTTTAAATCCTTCTCGATTCTCTGACTTCCCATGTTTTTGTGATGTTATTGTTTTTTTTTACTGCCATGGTTTCTATTAGGAATGCTGAAGACTTACAGTAAGTTGTAATAAATTGGAATGATCCTTTCAATGCTCATTCCTTCTGATGTACATATAAAAAGTAAAGCAAAGTTTGTAATCGCTCCAAAATTTCTCCATGTTTTTGTGACAGGCTGCTTTGCCTGTCACGTGGTATGTATTACTTCTCTTCGTTCTGTCAGCTGCCATCCACAGAGAGCCACCACATCAATATGATGTTTACAAGAGGCAGCAGTTGACGAGAACAATTGTCTGTGTTTCTGCATTGGTTTGTTTCATCTCGCTCTGTGTGTGTGTGTGTGTGTGTGTGTGTGTGTGTGTGTCGTCAGTGATTTGTTTTCTTCTCTGACAGGCAGTATGTGTGGATTGCCATAGGTTGATTGGTTATCCTGAGAGGTATAGTGGGAGTTTAGGTGGGCGCTCCGGGGCTGCATGGGGAGAGCCAGGCGGCGTCCCCTAGTCACAGAGCCTTCCCTCTGGGCTTCCAGCTCAGAGCAATAACTGGGTAGCTGGGAGGCTGCTCCGGGCTTCTGGGGCCCTAATGTTGGGAGGAGATGCTTCAGAGACAGAGGCAGTGCGAAGAGGAGGGATAATGTGTATGTGTGTGTTTGTTTGTGTGTGTACTGCGGGGGGATCCCAAGCAGATTTGTTTACCGGTAATTAATTCACCTGATTGACATAACAGCTGCCAGAGCTATGGGAAGGCAACAGCATATGTGTGTGTTTGTGTGCAAGAACACTCCTGTGCATACTTACCATGCAGATTTTTCTGCATACCTGTGTGCGTGTGCGCGTGTGTGCATGTGTGTGTGTGTGTGTGGGCCTGTACAGAGCGCTCCAGCCATTGAGGGGATTTCCATGTCGCAGAGTTGGGAGCAGGGTTCCTGGCAGAGCAACCCAGCAGCTCTCTGTCTTCCATCGATTAGGCCCGTCTGTTGGCTGGCAGCACTGCTTACACAGTACTGCCTCTCTGCTAATCTTTATAGAGTTGACTTCACTGACAGTTATTGGAGCACTTGAAGCTGAGGGGAGGAGAAGGAAGGCTGTGACAGAAGGACAAATGGGGGAGTTGGGAGGAGATGGTGATAGTAGTGACAGTCAGCAGTGTTGTGAAAAGTAATTCCTGGTTTGGTTTGCACAAGACCACGCAGGCCAGATGAAACCAACAGGAACTAAATATATAGACACATAATGGAGCATTCACTCATGCTTGAGATGTGTGTGTGCATACGTATCTCTGTTTCATCCTGCACAAATGTCTGTTATAACTGAGCCATCTTTGTAGCCTTAGCACATCAAGGACAAGTTGTTTAAATTAACAACTTCATCTCACCTGCTCTTTCAGAAGTTTGTGCTTTTTTGTGTAGCTGTGGAGCAGACAAAGAATAGAAGAGGAAAAATAAAGGCACCTTTTAAAAAAAATGCCTCTATTTTTGGGGAAAAAATAAGCTTGGATTGGACTCTGTTTGGCTGCATGTAGGAACTTTGTGGTCAGAGGGTGCCAGGTTGGACGGCTTTGTGAATTTCTGTGTATGTGTGTGTGTGTGCGGTCAGGTCAGGCTGAGCCCTTGGAATCGGAAATAAACAGACGTATCCACACAGATATTCAGACACCTTCACACAGCTACTAACAGGTCAGTATCAGTGTTGTTGTGGCCAGCAGGTAGCAGTGTGTTGGTCTGCTTGTCTGGACCCAGATAACAGCAGATCCATTACCCCCTGGAAGCTGAGGTCTGATCACTGGACAGATAGAGCCGCTCACTCACTGTCTGTGGACCGAGCCAGTTAGCCAGCCTCTACTGTGGAGCTAAAGAGGATGACAACAAGGAGCCAAAGGAGGGCAGACCCCCTTCTGTTAGAGGAAATTGTCAAATACATGTCCCATGATAATGTCTCGCTTGCATCTTGTGGAAGGGAAGGCAATGATGGTAAAGATTGCTGTGGTTATGTCACATCAGATACCTCAAAATGGCAGCTGCTAGTCTTGTGCTGCATTGTGTTGTTCATTGGAGAGATTCAAGTTGTATCAATCAATAAACACTAAAAAAAATAAAATATGTAATTTATTTTAGTTATTTAGTCTTTGTCTCAACTATAGCATGGTCTGTGTTATTACAGAATGACAAGATAAGTCTGCCTTTGGAACTCCTCTTCTGGCTAAAGAGGATTACAGTTTGAGAAATATGCTTCTTTGTTTTCTTGCTTGAAGAGCATGGGAAGATTTATGCTACTCTTACAGCTGAGCCTCGCGTGTCATCCTCCCTTGTTTACTAAACTTACTGGCTTCTGGCTTTAACTTATTTACCATAAAGATATGAGCGTGATATCAATCTTCTCATCTAACCTTTGGAAAGTAGGCAAATGAGTGTGTTTCCAAATAGTGGAACTACAGCTTTTAAACAGATGCACCTTAGCGCTTTGGAAGCCAAGCTTACGCTGTTCAATGTGCCTTCAGAATGTGCACACAGACGCATAAAAAAGACTTCATGTGTAAGTAGGGAAAAATCTACAAGAATGGATGGATGCAGGATTAAGAAAATTAAAATGTCACTTGTCAATCAAGTAAGTAGTCGAGTAAGTTCATTAGTTACATGTGAAGAATTAGAGAAGATTGTGTGGAAATTGTTCGGGAAAGACGATATCATTAAATAATGTTATAAAACTGGTATATTTGAGGCATCACTGGTTGTATATAATCCTGCAGGGAAAAAACAATCCCTGGAAAGTCTCTCTTTCAGTCGAAGAACCGCATTCCTTCACTTTACAAGATTGGACGAGCCTCATCGCACCACAGTTGCCGAGGCTTGCCATTCTGCATGCAGTGGCTCACTTAATCAAAATTACGACCAAATTTGCAATCAGATTTAGCGATAAAGAAAGAAAAAAGTGTTTTTAGCCTGTACTAACTATAAGACAAATATGGTGTTTGAAGAGATTGCAGTGAATTTGGCCTCTCAATGGACAAAAGGATATACTGATTTAGACGAGCTTTTGTGCACCAGGAACTACAACACAATGGACAAATGCAAGAAAATCACTGGTTACATCAACCATGCTTCTGTACATGTGACATTCCCTATTTACTGCTGATCAACAGGGACGGTCACATGCACAACTTCATAAAATACTTTCACATTCCCTGTTTGTGATGAAGTATTTGATGAAGTTATAGTTTTATAGTCTGAGCAAAGATTTTTTTCCTTATAAATCTGTGTGTGTGTGTTGGGGGGGGGGGGTCTTGTACATGTTCTATTTTAATCTCAGGGAATTATAGAGGGGTTTTTTTTGCCAAATTTATGACCATAATCTTGGGGGGAAGTGTATTTTCTTCTACCCCGAATATTAACTCCTGGCTTTGTAATTTTTTTTCACTCGGCTGTGCCCCT
>VUQK01010460.1:0-18306 GCA_015106715.1 Bujurquina vittata | reverse complement strand
CTTTGCTGTTCCTCTTCCGGTTGTTTTGGTTCTTTCTCTGTTGTGTGCCTTTTTTCGGTTTTTTTTTTTTATTTCTCCTTCGCCCCATTGCCCTGGCCATGTGAGCAATGAGCTCCGATGGTCAGCTCAGCTGTCTCAGAAGAAAAGCAGAGCAGCAAGTGCCACATCTGTCTTCTTACTGATTTTGAGCATCATTGTTATTGAGAGGAAAGGTTAAAAACAGTCTGAAATGTATTTAGAGGCCATATTCAATGCAGAAATCTTTACAAATCATAATACTGGTTTACATTTTTTGCATGCTTCCTGGATATACCCTAACCTTCTTCACAACTGACAGATTCATGCCCCATATTTTTTGAAGTTCAGCAGATACTGGGAAAAGCACAATCGATTTAGCTGTCTGTTTTTAATGCATTGAAACTAGTTTATACGAAACCCACAGAATTCCTTCCTTAATGTTCTTACTAAATTACCATACTTGCATTTTGTTTTGTACCCATTGATTAGTTTATCACCGCGCCCAAACAATCATATCTTCATCAGATATCATGAGATATCTGTAATTGCTCCATTAGCTCCAGAAAGAATGCAATCCGGATAAAAAAAACAAAAAAACAAGTTTGATGGCAAATCATTTCTGAACAGCGCATCTCTCTTTCTATTAATTTTGCCAAACACAGGATTATTTTAACACCTCGCTGATCGCTGATTGTCCTGTAACTGTGTGTTAATCCACAGAACAGAAAAATAAAGGGTTTATTTTGTTTTTGTTGTTTGTTTTTTTTTCCAGAGTGCAGCCGCTGCTCCCAGTCCAGTGATGGGCAATATGCCACCCAATGATGGCATGCCAGGAGGACCCATGCCCCCAGGCTTCTTTCAAGTAAGAAAAACAACCTTCCATCTGACTTCATCCCTCACCCACCCCCACAATCACCTCCAACCTCCAACCATCACCCCCCCACCCCCACCCACCAACCGCCCCTCCCTTAGCCGTCGCTAAGCCTATCCTTCTGTCTCCTCCTCCTTTTTTAGCCTCTTTAGCTGTCCTAATCCCTGTCCAGATGTGTTCCCTTCTCTGACTCTCTGCCTCCATCCCATATGTCGATGCCTGGGTTGTTAACGTCTGGTGCTCTGGCTGCTCTAGACTTTACCCATAGAGTTTTGACTGTTACAGTATACCTTCCAGAATGTGAAATGTGTTTGCAAGTGAAAGGAGTGGTAGGTTTGCTTGGGAAGGGAGAAAAAAACTAGCGTGGGGAGGAGGCTATTTTCTCTGGTCCGTGTTGCTTCACTAATTCCTCCTGTCAACACTGTTCTCTGAAGGCTGTCTCGAAGGCTGACGAGGTCACTCACACTGTCTTTTCTCTTGTTTCCTTCACTCTCTCCTATCGCTCTCATATTCAGATGAGCACATATAGAAGTCTTATTTGACACTTTGACACACATTACACATTACTAGTAACACTTACAAAATTGAGGTTTTAAAATAACTGTACCGCCAAAGACATTCACTGAATCGCAGCTGGTGAGGAAATGTAAATTTGCTTAAAGCGCCTTTTCTACAGCAGACCGTTTAAGTCAAAAAGAAGTCACCCGCAAATATTAGATTTTTCACATTATACCTTAAGTTCGGGTGAAACACCTACAGAAGGTAGGGGGGCGTTCAGCCCCTGTAAACATTTGGTGTCCTTTAACAAAACTCTGCATGTCTACCTCTGAAAAGGAGCCATTAAAAGAATAGTAAAATTGACTTATATGTCTTAATTTATTGTGAAGGTCCACTTTTCTCTCTGTATGTCTTTGAGAATTTCTGCTCTTCTCTCCGTATGACTGGTTTTCCTGCAGCCTAGAAACCAGTTGGCAACCCTCTGGTCACTGGAACAAAATCTAAATACTACTGCTGACAGTGGTTGGCGAGTGGTCGCTGGCTGTCACTAGACAATGAAATTGTTCTCAAAGAGGGTGCTGCACCCAAAACTGCTTTGGTGGCTAACAGATTGCTTCTGTAATCTGCATGGAAGACTTCTTGCTGAGCTGTAAGGAAACTTAAAACAGTGCAATGCAAACTGGAAACAGAGCAGGTTTGCCTTAAAAGTAGGTTGGTAAGCTTGCACCAAAGCAATCGCAAGGTTTTCATTGGTTTTCAGTGCAGCGCCGTATGTCTCTTTGCAACCAATTTCACATAGTGACTGCCAGCAACCTACAGCAACCATTTGCCCACTGGTCGGGAAATGCAAACTTTTCCCTAGCGACCATTGGTTGCCATGCTGACTGCCTGCTGGCTTTTATTGGTTAGAACAGAGTTTGGAATAATTATATAATTGATACTAGTAATTGCTAATAATTTCACTTTTTGATGCTTTTGTTCAGTTGAAGACATGCTATAGTTTCTGCATCCATGTGAATGCGAAGAGCCTCTTTGTCATTCATCATCATCATCATCATAAGACAGTGAATGAGAGCCTTCATGCAGACGTCCGTATGCCCAATAATTTTTGGAGAATGTTCAGACTAGTGCAGAGATACTGCACAGTAATACACTACACTGACCAACAGTGGACCTGTGTCAGCCTTATGCTTACAGTCTTTCACCATCTCCGTTGGCTTATTTTTTAATTTTTAATTAAGTTAATTTCCCCCAAATAGACAACGCCTAATAAATAAAGATGTTTATGAATACAATTATTGCTATTATTTTATTTGGACATTTTCAGTAGATCATAATTATATGATTAGTGTGATTTTTTTTCTGTGCGTGTGTGTGTGTATTTTTTCACTGTGAAGTGTAAGTCCAATATTGCTAAAGTCCTTCTAGACTTACAAGCACAAGGAGTCTGCTTCTTCTCACTGAAGAAGAAATGCACAAAGATGAAAATAACTTTTTAGGAAGAATCCTTTGTGAGGATAATTAAACAAACTGGTTGTCATAAACATGCTGCACAAATTTCCTGTAACTCGGGGTATAGTATTCCTAATGTTTCAATATATACATTTTGAGACTGTATAGCCATTTGCCTGCTTTTTTCTTTCTTCTTTGATTGGCAGCATGTCATGTTCTGTGCAGTGTGTGTGTGTGTGTGGGTGCGTGTGTATGCGTGTACATGCTGGGGTGGTGGAGAATGTTAATGATGTATGAGCAGTGAGCAGGCCAGGGAGAAAGCTATCTGATGGTGTTGCGTGAGTGACATTGCTTTCCATAAATAGACCCTGTGTGCATGGCAGATGGACAGACAGAAAGAGAGACAGACAGGCAGGATGGGCAGAGAAAGGGAGAATAAAAAGGGGATGGATGCTGTATTCACTTTTATCTTTTCTTCTCTCCTTCATCTTTCCTCCTCTCCTCTTCCCTCCCCTCTTTTCTCTGCTTTGCTCAGATTAGCTGAGCAAAGCAGACAAAGGTGAAGAAAACAAAAAAACAAAAAAAAAACAAAAAACAAAGGTGTGAGCACAGAGCCTGCACAGTGCACAAAGGCAAAATACTCCCTGCACCATTGCAAAGATTTCCCTAAATCAAGCTTGCACTGTTAGCAGTACAGCAGCATCTTTCAACCTGAGCTCGAGCTGAAGCCCCACTCATTGCTTTCTGTAGGTAGCTGACATTAATTCCCCATTGAACTAATGGCTGCGGTCCACTCTGAAAGTGCAGGCTGCTGAGTTTTCTGCAATACATTTATTCATTCAAATGAAGGGGAAGCAGTGTTTCCCCCCCTCATACACATTGTTGAAATTGTGCTCATATTCTCAGTCACTCTGGAGGTAAGGTTAGTCGAGTGGACAATAGTTTTTCCGTAGAATTGTGAATGGATTATATCAAGCAAAACTAAATTTCCTCAGTGCTTCAGTCATTTCTCATTTAAACTCAGTCAGCTTTCTTTCCCACCTTCTCTCTCTTACCTTCTCCTTTGTACACCAGGCATCCTTCTTCATGACATTTCTTCACTCTCTCCATTTCCCTTGTTTTTGAAACTATTATTTCTCACACGCCGCTTCAGTGACACATGCTTACTCACTGACTGTGTGTGAACTGCTCGCGCACTCGCGTGTGTATGTGTGTCTGTGTGTGTGTGTTGCACTTTTTTTTCCCAGTTGCTCTAGCGTAGCAATTAACATAGGTGACCCCAACACTGTTATTGGCTCCAGTCCTGGGAGAGAGGGATGAGGGGCAAAGACAGGACACCGGAGGAAAATAGAGGTGGAAGGAGGAGGAGGAGGAGGAGGCTCATCCTGTGTAGCTCACAGGATGAGCCTGGCAAAGGGGAAGAAAGTTCAGTTAAAGAAGGACATTATTTAGGCAAAAAGACAGAAGAAGAAAGAGAAAGGAATAAGTGTTTACATGTATATAGTCCTCTCAGCAGAAGTCCATCTCTGCTGCATCATGGCCCTCTGGGGAGGGCAAGCAAAAGGGGAGTTGACAAGGGGGAGGAGGGTGATAGGGAAAATTATGGAGGAGATGCTGCAAGGAGAGAAAGGGGAGGGAAGAGGTGGGGGAAAAAAAGAAGAGGACACTGAGATGTCAGGGGAGCCTTTCAAAAAATAATTTTCAAAAAAAAAAAGGGAAAATGTACTTTAAATGATCCATCTGAAATCCCTCCCTGTCGACCTTGTTCTGTAATCTACACCTAATACGTAAGGTACTCAAAAAACTTAATGCGCTCTCTTAAGTCTGTAAACCAGTCAGGGTGGAGCATCCTCTTTCTGCTAAACTGGAATTGTTCCTCTTGCCCAAAAAAAAGAAGGATCTAGAGTCAAAGGCTGTGCAATTTACTGCAGGTAATTGCAGCTCTTCAGGGACAACACGAAAAAGCACAACAAGAGGATTAGGTTTGATTACACATTTAAGAACAAGCAACCCAGGTATCAAAGGCAAATTTAAGAACCTGTTCAAAGCTGACACATGGCACGCACATGGTGAATTAGGGAGACATCTGCTCTCAGTAATTTATTTATCAAAGGTAAGACTGAGCTTGGGGTTCATTCTGGTCAGTTGTATTACAAAGACGCAGGTTAATAAGGTGAAGTGCTCTAGAAAGTGAATGGCAGACTGCAAGCCATACAGAAGTGATCGAAGAATAGCGTCTGATTTTTTTTTCTTGCTCTGGAAGGGTCAGATATCAAGTCTGTTTTTGGATAGGATCTCCGCCGGTCCTTCAGTGGTAAATGTAGGCTTCAGGTTTAGATCCTAAGTAACTGAGTTAACAGAGATAATCGAAAGGTTGCCCAAAGTTACAAAGTGAGCCATAACCGTGTTCAAACTCTTTGACCACTCAATAAAAGACTCCAACAGATTCAAAAAGTTATGTGAAATATTTTAATTTGTATTTCTGCCACATATGAAAACGCACCATGAATAGAACATTCAAAAAGACAGATGCTAAAGGACCCAGATGACCGTATGCAGGCAAAACTTTTCAGTTCTGTCTGAACCAAAGGCAGTGAGAAGAGGGACTGTCTTTTACTCTTTATCATCACTGCTTATCCTTGAGAAGACAGCGACAAAAATGATACCTAACAGTTCTCCTTGAATGACAGACTTTAAAATGAGAAGCAGTACTCGTCAAACATTTTCTCTCCATTGTATACCTGCACTTTCCTTTAGACTTAGTTCAGAAATGTTAATAACAGTCAGTGCCATTGAGCAGTGATTTGAATGTAGTCTTTTTTGCCTACTGTTCATGGTTCATCCCTATCAGCAGACTGTTTCCAACACCATATGTTTTATCTGTTGAGAGGCAGAGATGGGAACTGGCTCTAAATACACGCACACACATTTCTATGTGTTGGTGAACTGTGTTGCTTGAAAAACTAAAAATGCTCTCCATATCTAAAGAGTGAAGGTCCTGGCGTGGTGTTACTTCAGTAGCTTTGCAGGCCCACGTCTGTATGTTGTAGTTGTGTACTGCAACCAGAAGACGATGTCAAAAGTAAGTCAAACAACAACGTGCTGTTGGCTTTTTGGAAGACGACTTCACCTCGCTATCAAAAACGCGCAGAGAGCAGAAGAATGTGGGCGAAGCAGTGGCATGCGGCATGACCACCACGTCTTGCCAATGAGCAGACTTTTGCTATATTGCGTAGCAGCTCTTTCTCCCCATAAGTAGTGATTAAGTTGGTAATACATCGCTGGTCTGTCTGGAAATTCATAATGGACAAAGACTTTCTTTGTAGTTAAGTGAAATCGAGAGTTAAAAACAATGTTAACTGCACACTGCACCCTTTGTTTTGTGTGTGCTTTTGTGCTTCTTTCCTGGTAAACTGTTGTTGCTCCTTTTGAAAAGCCAACTTTTCAGCCAGTCAACATTGGACCAACGCATAGCATCATGGCTGTCGCACTGCGTGCTGTTGGCATGCATTGGTTGAAGAGCTATACTAATGCATTAATGTATGGTTCACTTCTGGGCAAAAGCTTTGAGCAACAGCAGTGAAGTAAGCATGAATAGTTTTTATCAATTAAAAGCAGGTGGCTCCATTTTGGGGAACTTTCTATTAAGACTCATGATTCCTGGAGCAGGACCCCTTGTTGTTGTTGCTAAAGGGTTCTTTTATAAGTCTGTTTGGACTCGTCTTACCACTGAATGAATTGGGGACTGATCAGATGCTTCCTTGAGTGTGTTGCATATCAAATGTCTAACACCATAAAGCTTTTGCACAGTAGTGTAAATAATTTGCTTGTCATCTTAACGGGTTAACGGCTATCCTCCAGGAGAAAACACTCAATGATAGCGTGTTCCCATCTCTGAGCTGACATGTTGCCACGCTATATAGCATGAGCTAGCAGGAGACCTACTGCTGCCACTGCTGCTCTCTCTGGAATGTTAGCAAGGAATGACAATGAGTGTGCATTCAGTGTGTGCGTGTGTGGTGCTGCTACTCCTGGCTTTGTTTGTTGTGTTCAGTGATGCAGGCTGCTTTGTGTTCTCGCTCTCATTTTGTGCATGTATGTGTGTGTGTGTGTGTGTGTATGTGTGTGTGTGTGTGTGTGTCCAGAACTTTGCTAGAAGTTACACACTGCCCTCTAGTGTTAGCAGCTATAAACAGGTGAAAAACCCCTCAGTAGACTGGTACTCTTCCACCCCTTTCTCCCTCTATCTCTCTCTTTCTGTTAGTGGTCCGTCAGGGGCAGCAGTGTGGGTCTTCCTTAAGCTGAAATGAGTGGTGAGGAGGCGAGGGGGTTGTGTTGATGGGTTTGTGGTACTGTGCCAAGCTGTTATCTCCTTAGCCGGGTAGAAAATGATTTTATTAATTGCTTCATTTAACGCTCCCCGTGTCCCCCTCCTCCTTCCCCTCTCCCACACGAATACACAAACAACACCACACAAGCTCACGCACACTCGCACACACTCCAACCAAGCTACTTTTCAAACTTGCCCTGCATATACCTCTGTGACAGTTGAAATGTTCTCTCTCTCCCTCTCTCTGCAGGGACCTGTAGAGAGAACAGTACAGCCATAAAGGCCATATGCTGGCCCATTCAGATGTAATAGCAGGAAGGCCTGGGGAGGCCCAGTCAAAGGAGCTACGCTCCATTATGGCACATTATAGAGAAGAACAAGAGAGGAGCCCTGTGCATTTTTCTGTGTGTGTCTGTGTGTGTGTGTGTGTGTGAGAGAGAGAGAGAGAGAGAGAGGGTGAGTGAATAAGATTGTGTATTACCTACACTGCAGGAACAAAAATTTGCTCTCAACCATAATGTCGAGAACCCCATATGGGGACAAAAAGCTTGTTCCCATATGATAAGCTGGTAAAATTGGTTAAAGCAGTTTAAAGATTATGTTATGGTCATATCAAAGATTCAGGTAAGGCGTGAAGTGCTTACGCTTAGAGCGAGGGTAATGCTCTAAAAGATGAGTGCAAGTCAATACTGTGTCCTCTTGAGTGACTAAAACTAGGTTGTGCGTGTGTGTTTGTGTGTGGACGAGAACCAGACTGCTGCAGCTGGGTCAGGGCAGTCAGACCCCGTAGGGGTGTCTTGTTAGACACACACACACACACACACTGGCTCGGCAACAACAGTAACCTCTGAGGTCAGACAGAGCTAGCGCTGCATTAGCCCCAGTGTGAACCTGCTGAGAGATAGAGCGAGCCAGTACAGCTGGTGTTAACCACCCAGAACATACACACAGAGTGGCAGAAAAAAAAAAACCCACAGTGGCCCTGCTGCAAACGTCATAACTGTGTCAGCATATTGAGACTGTGTTGTATGTACAGCTAAATAAACATTTCCATATCGCTGAATAGATTATGGACCGACTTTATGTTGTGTGGCTGGTTAATAAGTGGCTTTTGTGGACTGTCTCAGATGACAGTGAGATTAATAGAATGAATGCATAAAGAAAAGCAACTGCCACATCTCAAAGAGAGAGGAAGCACCTGTCTCAAGAGCCCTGCTGCTGCTGAGCTCAACGCTTCTGCCTTTTTGTAAAGTCCTTGAATAAGTGCTTCTGCTTATGAGCACTGTTGTTTTCATGCATACGTACAAGCTCATCTCTCCTGCCAAAATCTGTGCTCTTGTATGGTGTACCTGGCAGTGCAGCAGTACTGTATCTGTGCCCGTGGGAACGCACTTGTTTTGAGCTGTCAGTCAGGCATGTTTATTTTCCCACTGTAGCAGCGCCCACAGGTTTCTGGTGCTGAGCTCTGTCCGCACTCCACCATCCAAGCCATACCGACAGAGCTCTCACACAGGGAGGGCGGAGCAGTGGGCAGGGTGGGAAAGTGAGGTAGAGCCAAAGGGTGGAAGTACCTGCTTCTCTCTAGCGTGATGCAAGAGAGATGTAGTTACATGTGCAGCTGCCTCCTACGTGAAAATTGATGTACACGGGTGAAGAAGCACACCTGTCTAGACAGTTGTGTACGTTTCGCTGAAAGTCAGTCAACCAAAATTCCCATCATCAGCACTTGCCACGACTGATGAACTGCCTTCAACCACTATGTGTAGAATTAAAATTTTCAAATATATGGCAAGCTAAGAGTAAAAAAAATGCCTTGGATGGGATGAAAGCAGCGGATTGTGCAAAATTTCACCAGAATATTTTCTCCAACCAAAACTGTTTTCTGTATCCTGTATAATTTCTCCAGTGAAGTAATTTAAAGGTGACCTACTATGCGCATTTCCAGCTCTTTGGTTTTATTGTCAGATTTGTACCTTAAGTACCTGCTTTGGTGCAGCTTTCTGGTTCATTCTCTGTGTGAACCAAGCCATTTTAGCTCCTTTCCCTTTAAGTCAGTTTTCTTCTGATTGGCTGCCGCTTGCAAACAAAAATATTTGAACAACAGTGGATGGGGCTCCAGTGCATGCAACCAGAGCTATGAGCATTAGATAACCGTATTAGTGATATCCCTGCTCAGTGGCAGAGCCAGGAGAGAAAACAAACTGTCTGAAATCGAGCATTTAGAGCAGTCCGAAGCCTGCCTGTTTGTAGCTCTTCGGAAACTGTTACTTTTGTGAGTTTGATCCCAGCTGACAGCGTACAACCTGGACAGTTCTCTAGTCTATCGCAGGTCCAGCACAGAGAGACAGCCAATTATTCACACTCACATTCACATCTACAATTTAGAATTATCAGTTAACCTAATGTGCATATCTTTGGACTGTGGGAGGAAGCTGGAGTACCCAAAGGCCACTGTAACCACTGCAGTGCAGTATGCGAATGAAAATATACCTATATTAGGTCCACTTTAAGCAAGAATAGTAAATATTTCCATAAATGCATGCCTTTTTTTTGTTTCTCTTAGATTATTATAAATTTAATATCTGTCTTTGTCAGACTGTTGGGAGAACATATGTAAAATCTATGGGAAACGTAATCTAATGTATAGTGATATATTTTTTTACTTAAATACATCAAGTCAGTAACACACACACACAAAACCCAGCCAACTGTGTGTTGGCATCTATTTAAGTGTATTTGCACTAACAGTATCTACCAGTGTGTGTTTGTGTGATGGTGGTTTTAGTGCATGTGGGCAATCCCATAATCCTTTACCTTTTCACGATGCTGTTAAAGAGACACCTGTTAAAGTAATACCCACCTCCACCCCTCAGCAGCCCGCTTTCAGTGGTCATACTGTACCTGCACATATATCACAGCCGGCACACACTCAGCACCTGAGAGAAGATCCTGCTATCACCTGTGAAAAAAGAGGGAGATCTCATATTTGCACTCACCACCACTCAACTCGCACACATACTCACACATACGCACACCTGTAATGTTACTTGATAGCCAAGTGCTTGACAGAAGCTCTGACAGACTAGCAGATAAGTCTGGTCTGGCAGTGGATAGTCCTGTTTCTCCACATTGATGCTAGTAACAGATTTCTAGTGGTGTGACTGTTGCTAGAGTCAGATGAGGTTACTGTAGCAAGAGACGAAGGGTCAGAGTTTACATAGTCCTGTGATATTGTGCCACTTTAACGTAACACAGCGTTTGATATGAGAGATTAGCTTAGGAGAGGTTTCAGCTCATTTGCTCTAAAAATATAAACTGAAACTGTAGTTCACATACCAGTGATTGAAGCTTCAATTCACTGTTGATTTAAGTGACAGAATAATTTCAGTTATTTTCAGAGAGGAATTTATTCTTCTATTTCATTGCCATAATGATGTTTGATTGGGTTTAAATATTTGGCACATCTTTGTAGAGTGAAAGTGAGCACCAGAATTAAGCTTGCTTTGGCCCTTGATTCTGCGTTGGACGGCTTTAACTCTGGCAGACCGGATCAAGTGTCATCATGGCAGAATTTAGAAAAATAATGCCATGTTTGAAAATACCCTGAATTATCCTTTGGCTACAGTACTGTAATTGAATGCTGATTACAGGCCACTTCAAGAATTGATCTGACCTCATCCTGGCAATTAACAATTCCTGTGCATGAAAATCAATGTGGTCCTTTGAAAATGTCAGTGACGAATCTTATTAAAAGCTTTCCTCGTTGGTGTAATAGATTAAAAATGATGATTGTGAGGAAATTCTACATGTTTATGCTGGACATGCTGAGTTTCCTTTTTTAATGTTCTTAATTTGACCTCTGGGGGAAATAAAAAAAAAAGAGAGTTTTACTGTTGTATATGAGCAACACGTTGGCAAACAATTACTTCATACACAATTAGGTGACATAGAGCAAAATTAGATTCCCATTAGAATGCCTCCTCACTGTTCTTTTAATGTTGGTCATCTCTTTTAGATCAGCTACTGTTTTTCTCTAATCAGCGTGATGTTATTCCGATATTATATCATACTCATTTACGCCCGACTGCTGGTAATATGTTTCTGATTTTTTTTTTAATCATCTTCATAAGAACTATTCAAATTGAATATCACATATTGGAAAACCAAACGAAAGTACTTCAGTATATTTCAAGCAGCATTAATGTCAGCCACATAAATGATGCTTATTGCATTAAAGTAGAGTGATAAATTATGTAGTTATGTAGTTTTATTTTTTATTAATATTGATTGCTGATATGTCATTTTGATTGCACATCCCAATCTGTGGGAAAATATATGGACTGGGGAGAATTTATTTAAATTAAAGCCTTTTAATATACAGGTACACCCAGTTTCCCCAAAATGACAAAACTCCAGTCACATTTAACTCAGTTGTGTGCAGTGACTTTTACTGAAAGGCAAATAGAGACAATCATCAACCAGAAGCACAAGAAGTCGTCTTCTGCTGTTTAACGAGACAAACTGGACCAGATTAAAACCTTTCCATGTTTTTCTGCTCCCTGTCTTAATTCTTTTATACATGCTGACAGTCTTGTGCGTGGATGGCTTCACCTTTCTGCACTTCTTCCAGGCTGAAGAATTTTAAAATATTACTACTGCTATAGTTATTGTCAAAATACTTACCATTTGCTGAGTTCCAGCAAGTGCTGGAGGAATTTTCCTTTAGCAAACAAAGCAATAAAATACAATGAAAATGCATCACTAAAAATAAAGACTGCATTATTAGCAAATTGTACATGAAGTATCGAAAGGAAAAGTATTTGTTACATGGATTAATATTATTGCTGTAGATGTTTAAGGTTGAGCTAATGTTAAGCACTAAATACTTTAAATATTAGATTCAGTTTAATCTCCGGTAATGCATCAAATTCTATCAAATCTCTCCCATATTTGTAAAATGCAGGGGACTAAAAATATTGAGGAAAATTTAAGGTGGTATGTGGCAAAACATCAGATAATCCTATATATATCTGAATTATATTATTCTATTCAACTTACCTTGTTTTTTTTATTGTTATTAAACCATACATGGTTGAAGTTGATGTTTCCTCTTCATCAAGCCTTCCCTTGCTAACCTTCTAAATGAGTTGTTAAAAACATTTTCACACTGCACACTATTTCCTCTTCATTACATGTTAGCTGAGGTGTTTAGCTGAGAAAAGGTTTCCGTGATAAGTCAGTGGGCTTACTTGCTAATGCTAGCTCTGTCTCCACAAGCACAGATTCTAACTGATCTGAGAGCAGTGAAAGCAGAGCCATGCTAGTCTCCCATCAGTTCCCTGTCAAATACTGAAGGTTTATCCACAATGCGCTTGTGCAAACAACCACAAAAAGCAGCTGATCTCTCAGCTTGCCTATTTCCAGCCTTTAATGGAACACTGACGCACCCATGAAATCATCAGACACCACAGAGTCCAACAGCTTGTAGTTAAGCAGAGTTGAGCCTGCTTCCAGAGACAATAGCCAGCTGTAGCCACAAGACGGCAACAATTTAAAGGATGGATGCAAACAGATGAGAAGCTTTATGACATCACACTGTTTGAGATGTTCGGGGAGATCACTTTTAGGTTTTAATTGATGTCTATTTTTAGATTTTATTGTTCAAGCACTGCCTGCCTTACTTGCCCTTATGGAATACCACTCATTTAAGAATAGATTTCTTAAAATCACGCGTCCAACCTTAAAATCCAGTGCTTACTTTAAAAGTGATTTATTTTACTTTGGATGTGCATTTATTACATTCTTAAAGCTGTTTTTTTTAAAAACATCTTTATATCTGTTTTTTTTTTTACCAGGGTCCCCCGGGATCTCAGCCTTCGCCTCACACGCAGCCTCCCCCACATAACCCCACTAATCCCATGATGGGACCTCATGGACAGGTAAGAACGAAACATTTATGCAGTCTGTCACTTTCCTTGTAGGTTCCTCCCTAAGCCTACCTTTGATTTCACTCACTTACTCGCTCACATAACTGAAAATTGTACAAACAGCACACAGGTCCCTCTTGCTAACAGGCAGGACAGGGAGCATTCACAATGGTGGATTGGATGAATAATTTAGCTGTGTTGGCCCAGCTGTAAAGAGCGGAGGTGCATCTGGAGGGCCTCCTCTCTTCCTCAGCCCAGCACTCACCATCCCGTAGTCCATCAATAGACCATTAATATTGCAGCACAGCCTGACATTGTGCAGCTCTTCATGCACAAACCTACCACAACATGGTCAAAGGGAGGAGAGAAGAGGGGTCTAGGAAAAAGCAAACATAAGGGAAGAGGGTAAAAATGAAAAGAGTAGTAAGCAGTCCTTACTTTGAGGACTAATTGTAATTATGTAACTCATCTTCCACTTGCTTCAAACACGCACACAAACAGCGACACACAAAACATGTAGTATATAATTATAGTTTAAATGCAGTCTCATGTTGTATTTGTGTTGTCTCTGCTTATCTCTGTGTGAAGATGATGCGAACATCATGCTGCTCATGCTCCGTGACCAAAACGCGCAATTCCTACCCAATCATCATTCAAATCTGCATGTTCCCCCTTGATACTAAAATAGTTGGACTGAGTTTTAAATTAATTCTTATCACCTGACATCGAAATGTGGTCCACTGGGCGTGGATATTTGTAGTTGTAGCAGTCTATTCTCAAAGGTAAATCTGAAAACCATGTGTCTCTGGTGTTTTACATTATTCACTAGTCGTGCACTGGCTCTGTAATGCATGTCCCGGCCAGCCTGTTCTTGTCCCCTCTCTACTGAAACATAGTGAATATGTCTAAGGTTTCTGGTATGAATCACACTATCCAGACAGAATCTTTGTTGCACTACTGCCTGGTTATGCAGGAACGGTAAGAAAATATCCATCTCTTATGTAGTGGCAGAAAACAGAGACAAGGTGTAGAACTACTCACTTCATCCAGCTATGTGATGTTAAAGGGTTTTTTTTCCCCTCCTGCTGCAAAAATGTTGTCTTCATATTCTTCTTGCAGTCCAAATTTCTGTCCTGCATGCTTTTTTTCTGTCTTGCTTACTCTCACGTATCTGTCCCCTTTTACCTTTATCCTAATGGCTTTTATCACCTGGGGTCTTACTTTCCGAAACTTAACAACAAGCCCCTCCTTGCTTTGAAATGGAACAAAAATACAGCATGCACATTATACTTCAGCACAATAGCGCCCCCTGCTGACCTCCAAAGATAAAATGTGAAAAGTGAGAATGTCAGCTTTGGAGAGCCAAGTTTACTAAAGATTTTGTACCTGCTGTCAATACCTAGAATCTCTAAGTGTTTAGTCATACATTTCCCCTCTGATGAAAGCCAATCTAGTTTACATCTCAATATTCCTGCTGCTGGAGAGCAGATTTACACACATGTATGGGGGGGGGGCAAGTTTATTAGAAGATGGTTAAAATTATATTATTATCATAACATTAGTTACAGTTTTTATAGAGGTCTATGTTTACTTAGTTCATAATCAGAAACACACAAAGACTGGTATATATGGATGCAGTGTTTAAAAAAACAGAATTTGATGTTCGCTAAGCTGATAATGACAGTGGCATGCTGAGACATGTTTACTGTGATGTTTTGTGTATTTTTTAATGCGAGCGGTGCCTTTTATCGCAATTAAATTATAATTTCTGCAGTGTATTTAATGACTCCTAAATATTGTCATAATATCTTTATGATTACCTTATGTTGGTTTTATGTACTTGATACTTTATGTTAATTTAATTTAAAGTTCACCTCTAATCAAAAGATTCCCCTTAAATTCATCGTCTTTAGATGCAGATTTCATTAAATTGAAGCAGCATTTTGTGCCAACTGTACTTTGTGTGTATTGGGGGGGAGGGGGGGGTATTTTATTTTTGCTTGTGTACATGACCCTAGCTTAGTGTTTTCAGTAGCACTTAGAATAAAGTGAGGAGTAAACTTTTTAAACATAGTTGAGGGACTCGTAGTCAAGAAATTTGCATGTGTATTAGCATTTTGGCTTCTGATCATTATGGTATAACGTAATCATTGTTCTTCATTTGTCATTTCTGCAGCCATTCATGTCTCCACGGTACCCAGGTGGCCCAAGGCCCTCCCTCCGTATGCCAAATCAGCCTCCTGGGAGCATCCCTGGGTCACAGCCTCTCCTTCCAAACAGCCTGGACCCCACAAGACCTCAAGGTACTGGCAACAATTGTAGAAGTATTTCAGAGAAGCTGCAGTTTTGAACTTTGCAAAGAAACCTTAAATTGGCTTCTAAATGAGAATTTTCTTCCTCCTTTGTGGATTTGTTATTGACCTAAATAGTGCTGCCATGCCAACCCTCTGTTTCATCGCAGGACATCCAAACATGGGCGGTCCAATGAGAATGAATCCCCCTCGAGGCATGGGAGGCATGGGCCCACAGGTAGCTACCACTTTTATTACACAAGTGGCCAAATTAGTCATATAGAATAAAACACAAAGGGCCAAGTTACTAAAGCAAGTCACGACAGTCGATGGTGTCCTTCAGCTCAACCAGCCCACTGCACTCCCACTCTGCAGCTGCCACACAGCCAGATTTGGTACTTGGACTCTCAGTTTATAAGCAAACTCAGTGTTTGGTTGCCCTTCATTAAGGGCTTCCATAAAAACAGCTATAATGTCAAAACAGCAGCCTATAAACTGCAAGCAGATAATCCTTCTCCTTTGCTAAAGAGAAATTTTGTTTCCGCCAATCTCATAACATTGTCTTTAAATGTCAGAAGCACTCTGACGATGATCTTGGCTCTGACCAGAGCCCACCCACTGCTAACGCCAGTGCTACATGTTAAATCCTACTTGCTGACTCCCACCTGGAGAGACAAACAGAGGCTGAATGCTTAGACTGCTATGAGCAAGCCACCACCAACACATTTTTTTTCAAAAGTGGTGCCAAAGACGGTGCTGTTGGTTTCCTTTTATCACTTTAATTTGTGTTAATGTTGTTTTTTTTTCCTAATACATAAGATGCTTAAACAGCAGTGTCCTTTTGAATTACCATTACAAGACAGCTGCTTCATTCTGCACCCAGCCACCTCACACAAAGACAAACGCACACACACACTCTCCCTGTGCCCTTCGTCCCCTCTCTATGCCACCCTGGCTCGGTGACTTTGGCAGTGAGCGCACCAGCAGCTGGTGTGGCATCTGCTCGACAAGTGTAATCGTCTGCTGAACAAAACTCTTCCTCTGAGTGGAGCTGCTCTCTGGCCTGCCCCCCTACTCACTCACTCTGTCATACACACACGCATGTCCAAACACACACACAGACACACACACACACACACAGCGCCAGCCAAAACGACCCACTGGGCAGCGATGAAAACATACACGCAAACACACAGAAGGGAGTATGGACACATAGAGAGACATACTGTATACAGAGACTCACAACATGCACAGCATGCGCAAGCTCTTCCACACACAGCTGTCCTCTTTCACGCACAGCCCACTCCAACCAGCCCACACGCAGCTCATACATCCACATAATTAAACACTAGTTAGTGGGAGACATGATCGTCGCTGACCTTCATTAAGATTCAAACCTTTATACAGAGCAGGTGTGAGGCTCTTGACTGACTGTGTGTTCATCTCTTTGTGCAGAACTATGGCGGAGGGATGAGGCCTCCTCCAAACTCCATGGGGCCAGGGATGCCAGGCATGAACATGTTAGTAGACTGAAAAAAGTTGCTTTTTGTAATGGCTGTAAATTCTCTATATGCTTTCTGCTTAATAGCATGGATTTTTTTTTTAAGTTTAGCAGTAACCTTTAGAGCATATGATAGCATTTCTGATATCTAGGGATGCAGTAAAAGCCTTTGCAACCCAGATGTTTGGGCTGTCCTGAAGTTATAAGGGAAAAAAGTGGTATCAAAACATAAACTTTCTGAAAAAAGTATAAAAGTGTGTTAAGGTTAAAAACACAAAGTCAGGATAGTTTTCTGATAAAAGGTAAAGCTGATGTCATTGACTTCAGAGCCTTTGCAGCCTGACTGCACTCTAACCCTGACACGCAGACCCCTCTGTGGATGTGTGGGTCTCAGGCTACGTGCTGGCTCATATGGCGCTAAAACAGCTATGAAGAGGGACCATTGGGAAATTTAACATGGGAAGAATTAAATAAAGTAGTGCTGTACTGTGCATTACAGGGTAGTTTCATAATGTATATATACGGGTCTCAAGTTGGAGGAAAAAAATTACTTGCATTTTTAGATGTAACATAGTCCTGCAGGGAACTCGGCACTTTAGGGTCATTGGGCCTGAGAGGGAAGTACAGCTGAGTGTCATCAGTAAAACAGTGAAAAGAAATAACCATGAATTAAAGCCGCAAGCGGCGATGATCGGGCCCTCGCACCCGGCGCGCGTCGACCCCTGGCGCACCTCGACCCCTTGCCCGCACTGAGCTGTCGCGCGCTCGCAGGTTTTCGCTGAGGGGAGCACAGCCGGCTCACCCGGATCCTCTCATCCCAGCGGGCTTCTCGTTCCTTGCGTCGTTTGGCCGGCAAACGTCTCCCACATCCACCGGGTGGCGTGAGTGAGCGCTCACTAATTAAACTGACTCAGCGCTGTATGTAATGCCTGCACCCATCACTGAAATTGTAAGGATCACAGGATGATGACTTTCTGTTCAGCTGATTTCCTCTCACCACTAGGTGGTGTTTTGAGTACGATAGAAAGCTGGTGGATGGGTGTGTCCAGACTCATTAACACTCTCATTGAGCCTGTGAAGTTTGGGACAGATTGGATAAAGTATGTTTGAGATGTGACAATTTGGTGTTCTGTAGTATATGAAAGAAATCCCTTATTCAGAGGGTTGCTATGGCAACACCGTTTAAAATTCTAAAAAGCCTTCAAGAACTTTTGATCAGCTACTTGTGTAGATGATCTGGAGCCATTTCTGTCTCACTGGGGCAAATACTGCAGGAGAAGATGATTCAAATACAAGGCCTGAAAATAGCGAAAAAATGCAGGAAAAATGACACTTTAAGCTGAGGATGGCTGACTTCCTGTTGGGTTTTGGGTATGTGTCCAAGAGGCTTTTTTGTACATCTGAGGATGTTACATAAG